>CAXIES010000656.1:0-17947 GCA_964023965.1 Melinopterus prodromus | reverse complement strand
TTTATTATTTATTATTTATTATTTATTATTTATTATTTATTATTTATTATTTATTATTTATTATTTATTATTTATTATTTATTATTTATTATTTATTATTTATTATTTATTATTTATTATTTATTATTTATTATTTATTATTTATTATTTATTATTTATTATTTATTATTTATTATTTATTATTTATTATTTATTATTTATTATTTATTATTTATTATTTATTATTTATTATTTATTATTTATTATTTATTATTTATTATTTATTATTTATTATTTATTATTTATTATTTATTATTTATTATTTATTATTTATTATTTATTATTTATTATTTATTATTTATTATTTATTATTTATTATTTATTATTTATTATTTATTATTTATTATTTATTATTTATTATTTATTATTTATTATTTATTATTTATTATTTATTATTTATTATTTATTATTTATTATTTATTATTTATTATTTATTATTTATTATTTATTATTTATTATTTATTATTTATTATTTATTATTTATTATTTATTATTTATTATTTATTATTTATTATTTATTATTTATTATTTATTATTTATTATTTATTATTTATTATTTATTATTTATTATTTATTATTTATTATTTATTATTTATTATTTATTATTTATTATTTATTATTTATTATTTATTATTTATTATTTATTATTTATTATTTATTATTTATTATTTATTATTTATTATTTATTATTTATTATTTATTATTTATTATTTATTATTTATTATTTATTATTTATTATTTATTATTTATTATTTATTATTTATTATTTATTATTTATTATTTATTATTTATTATTTATTATTTATTATTTATTATTTATTATTTATTATTTATTATTTATTATTTATTATTTATTATTTATTATTTATTATTTATTATTTATTATTTATTATTTATTATTTATTATTTATTATTTATTATTTATTATTTATTATTTATTATTTATTATTTATTATTTATTATTTATTATTTATTATTTATTATTTATTATTTATTATTTATTATTTATTATTTATTATTTATTATTTATTATTTATTATTTATTATTTATTATTTATTATTTATTATTTATTATTTATTATTTATTATTTATTATTTATTATTTATTATTTATTATTTATTATTTATTATTTATTATTTATTATTTATTATTTATTATTTATTATTTATTATTTATTATTTATTATTTATTATTTATTATTTATTATTTATTATTTATTATTTATTATTTATTATTTATTATTTATTATTTATTATTTATTATTTATTATTTATTATTTATTATTTATTATTTATTATTTATTATTTATTATTTATTATTTATTATTTATTATTTATTATTTATTATTTATTATTTATTATTTATTATTTATTATTTATTATTTATTATTTATTATTTATTATTTATTATTTATTATTTATTATTTATTATTTATTATTTATTATTTATTATTTATTATTTATTATTTATTATTTATTATTTATTATTTATTATTTATTATTTATTATTTATTATTTATTATTTATTATTTATTATTTATTATTTATTATTTATTATTTATTATTTATTATTTATTATTTATTATTTATTATTTATTATTTATTATTTATTATTTATTATTTATTATTTATTATTTATTATTTATTATTTATTATTTATTATTTATTATTTATTATTTATTATTTATTATTTATTATTTATTATTTATTATTTATTATTTATTATTTATTATTTATTATTTATTATTTATTATTTATTATTTATTATTTATTATTTATTATTTATTATTTATTATTTATTATTTATTATTTATTATTTATTATTTATTATTTATTATTTATTATTTATTATTTATTATTTATTATTTATTATTTATTATTTATTATTTATTATTTATTATTTATTATTTATTATTTATTATTTATTATTTATTATTTATTATTTATTATTTATTATTTATTATTTATTATTTATTATTTATTATTTATTATTTATTATTTATTATTTATTATTTATTATTTATTATTTATTATTTATTATTTATTATTTATTATTTATTATTTATTATTTATTATTTATTATTTATTATTTATTATTTATTATTTATTATTTATTATTTATTATTTATTATTTATTATTTATTATTTATTATTTATTATTTATTATTTATTATTTATTATTTATTATTTATTATTTATTATTTATTATTTATTATTTATTATTTATTATTTATTATTTATTATTTATTATTTATTATTTATTATTTATTATTTATTATTTATTATTTATTATTTATTATTTATTATTTATTATTTATTATTTATTATTTATTATTTATTATTTATTATTTATTATTTATTATTTATTATTTATTATTTATTATTTATTATTTATTATTTATTATTTATTATTTATTATTTATTATTTATTATTTATTATTTATTATTTATTATTTATTATTTATTATTTATTATTTATTATTTATTATTTATTATTTATTATTTATTATTTATTATTTATTATTTATTATTTATTATTTATTATTTATTATTTATTATTTATTATTTATTATTTATTATTTATTATTTATTATTTATTATTTATTATTTATTATTTATTATTTATTATTTATTATTTATTATTTATTATTTATTATTTATTATTTATTATTTATTATTTATTATTTATTATTTATTATTTATTATTTATTATTTATTATTTATTATTTATTATTTATTATTTATTATTTATTATTTATTATTTATTATTTATTATTTATTATTTATTATTTATTATTTATTATTTATTATTTATTATTTATTATTTATTATTTATTATTTATTATTTATTATTTATTATTTATTATTTATTATTTATTATTTATTATTTATTATTTATTATTTATTATTTATTATTTATTATTTATTATTTATTATTTATTATTTATTATTTATTATTTATTATTTATTATTTATTATTTATTATTTATTATTTATTATTTATTATTTATTATTTATTATTTATTATTTATTATTTATTATTTATTATTTATTATTTATTATTTATTATTTATTATTTATTATTTATTATTTATTATTTATTATTTATTATTTATTATTTATTATTTATTATTTATTATTTATTATTTATTATTTATTATTTATTATTTATTATTTATTATTTATTATTTATTATTTATTATTTATTATTTATTATTTATTATTTATTATTTATTATTTATTATTTATTATTTATTATTTATTATTTATTATTTATTATTTATTATTTATTATTTATTATTTATTATTTATTATTTATTATTTATTATTTATTATTTATTATTTATTATTTATTATTTATTATTTATTATTTATTATTTATTATTTATTATTTATTATTTATTATTTATTATTTATTATTTATTATTTATTATTTATTATTTATTATTTATTATTTATTATTTATTATTTATTATTTATTATTTATTATTTATTATTTATTATTTATTATTTATTATTTATTATTTATTATTTATTATTTATTATTTATTATTTATTATTTATTATTTATTATTTATTATTTATTATTTATTATTTATTATTTATTATTTATTATTTATTATTTATTATTTATTATTTATTATTTATTATTTATTATTTATTATTTATTATTTATTATTTATTATTTATTATTTATTATTTATTATTTATTATTTATTATTTATTATTTATTATTTATTATTTATTATTTATTATTTATTATTTATTATTTATTATTTATTATTTATTATTTATTATTTATTATTTATTATTTATTATTTATTATTTATTATTTATTATTTATTATTTATTATTTATTATTTATTATTTATTATTTATTATTTATTATTTATTATTTATTATTTATTATTTATTATTTATTATTTATTATTTATTATTTATTATTTATTATTTATTATTTATTATTTATTATTTATTATTTATTATTTATTATTTATTATTTATTATTTATTATTTATTATTTATTATTTATTATTTATTATTTATTATTTATTATTTATTATTTATTATTTATTATTTATTATTTATTATTTATTATTTATTATTTATTATTTATTATTTATTATTTATTATTTATTATTTATTATTTATTATTTATTATTTATTATTTATTATTTATTATTTATTATTTATTATTTATTATTTATTATTTATTATTTATTATTTATTATTTATTATTTATTATTTATTATTTATTATTTATTATTTATTATTTATTATTTATTATTTATTATTTATTATTTATTATTTATTATTTATTATTTATTATTTATTATTTATTATTTATTATTTATTATTTATTATTTATTATTTATTATTTATTATTTATTATTTATTATTTATTATTTATTATTTATTATTTATTATTTATTATTTATTATTTATTATTTATTATTTATTATTTATTATTTATTATTTATTATTTATTATTTATTATTTATTATTTATTATTTATTATTTATTATTTATTATTTATTATTTATTATTTATTATTTATTATTTATTATTTATTATTTATTATTTATTATTTATTATTTATTATTTATTATTTATTATTTATTATTTATTATTTATTATTTATTATTTATTATTTATTATTTATTATTTATTATTTATTATTTATTATTTATTATTTATTATTTATTATTTATTATTTATTATTTATTATTTATTATTTATTATTTATTATTTATTATTTATTATTTATTATTTATTATTTATTATTTATTATTTATTATTTATTATTTATTATTTATTATTTATTATTTATTATTTATTATTTATTATTTATTATTTATTATTTATTATTTATTATTTATTATTTATTATTTATTATTTATTATTTATTATTTATTATTTATTATTTATTATTTATTATTTATTATTTATTATTTATTATTTATTATTTATTATTTATTATTTATTATTTATTATTTATTATTTATTATTTATTATTTATTATTTATTATTTATTATTTATTATTTATTATTTATTATTTATTATTTATTATTTATTATTTATTATTTATTATTTATTATTTATTATTTATTATTTATTATTTATTATTTATTATTTATTATTTATTATTTATTATTTATTATTTATTATTTATTATTTATTATTTATTATTTATTATTTATTATTTATTATTTATTATTTATTATTTATTATTTATTATTTATTATTTATTATTTATTATTTATTATTTATTATTTATTATTTATTATTTATTATTTATTATTTATTATTTATTATTTATTATTTATTATTTATTATTTATTATTTATTATTTATTATTTATTATTTATTATTTATTATTTATTATTTATTATTTATTATTTATTATTTATTATTTATTATTTATTATTTATTATTTATTATTTATTATTTATTATTTATTATTTATTATTTATTATTTATTATTTATTATTTATTATTTATTATTTATTATTTATTATTTATTATTTATTATTTATTATTTATTATTTATTATTTATTATTTATTAACAATATTTTGGAGACTGTGGCGAACTTAATAATAAAATTATAAACCCCTAACCACAACAAGTATTTTAGAAACCTAAATACGTATTTCAGCAACTATGTTGCCATCTTCAGTAGAACCTAAAAAAGAAAAAGAGAGATTAGCACTTCATAGTATCTTTACAGGATATTCTCCAAGCAAATCACTAGTGGAAGTGTAAGTTCCACTAGTGATTTGCTTGGAGAATATCCTGTAAAGATACTATGAAGTGCTAATCTCTCTTTTTCTTTTTTTAGGTTCTACTGAAGATGGCAACATAGTTGCTGAAATACGTATTTAGGTTTCTAAAATACTTGTTGTGGTTAGGGGTTTATAATTTTATTATTATTTATTATTTATTATTTATTATTTATTATTTATTATTTATTATTTATTATTTATTATTTATTATTTATTATTTATTATTTATTATTTATTATTTATTATTTATTATTTATTATTTATTATTTATTATTTATTATTTATTATTTATTATTTATTATTTATTATTTATTATTTATTATTTATTATTTATTATTTATTATTTATTATTTATTATTTATTATTTATTATTTATTATTTATTATTTATTATTTATTATTTATTATTTATTATTTATTATTTATTATTTATTATTTATTATTTATTATTTATTATTTATTATTTATTATTTATTATTTATTATTTATTATTTATTATTTATTATTTATTATTTATTATTTATTATTTATTATTTATTATTTATTATTTATTATTTATTATTTATTATTTATTATTTATTATTTATTATTTATTATTTATTATTATTTATTATTTATTATTTATTATTTATTATTTATTATTTATTATTTATTATTTATTATTTATTATTTATTATTTATTATTTATTATTTATTATTTATTATTTATTATTTATTATTTATTATTTATTATTTATTATTTATTATTTATTATTTATTATTTATTATTTATTATTTATTATTTATTATTTATTATTTATTATTTATTATTTATTATTTATTATTTATTATTTATTATTTATTATTTATTATTTATTATTTATTATTTATTATTTATTATTTATTATTTATTATTTATTATTTATTATTTATTATTTATTATTTATTATTTATTATTTATTATTTATTATTTATTATTTATTATTTATTATTTATTATTTATTATTTATTATTTATTATTTATTATTTATTATTTATTATTTATTATTTATTATTTATTATTTATTATTTATTATTTATTATTTATTATTTATTATTTATTATTTATTATTTATTATTTATTATTTATTATTTATTATTTATTATTTATTATTTATTATTTATTATTTATTATTTATTATTTATTATTTATTATTTATTATTTATTATTTATTATTTATTATTTATTATTTATTATTTATTATTTATTATTTATTATTTATTATTTATTATTTATTATTTATTATTTATTATTTATTATTTATTATTTATTATTTATTATTTATTATTTATTATTTATTATTTATTATTTATTATTTATTATTTATTATTTATTATTTATTATTTATTATTTATTATTTATTATTTATTATTTATTATTTATTATTTATTATTTATTATTTATTATTTATTATTTATTATTTATTATTTATTATTTATTATTTATTATTTATTATTTATTATTTATTATTTATTATTTATTATTTATTATTTATTATTTATTATTTATTATTTATTATTTATTATTTATTATTTATTATTTATTATTTATTATTTATTATTTATTATTTATTATTTATTATTTATTATTTATTATTTATTATTTATTATTTATTATTTATTATTTATTATTTATTATTTATTATTTATTATTTATTATTTATTATTTATTATTTATTATTTATTATTTATTATTTATTATTTATTATTTATTATTTATTATTTATTATTTATTATTTATTATTTATTATTTATTATTTATTATTTATTATTTATTATTTATTATTTATTATTTATTATTTATTATTTATTATTTATTATTTATTATTTATTATTTATTATTTATTATTTATTATTTATTATTTATTATTTATTATTTATTATTTATTATTTATTATTTATTATTTATTATTTATTATTTATTATTTATTATTTATTATTTATTATTTATTATTTATTATTTATTATTTATTATTTATTATTTATTATTTATTATTTATTATTTATTATTTATTATTTATTATTTATTATTTATTATTTATTATTTATTATTTATTATTTATTATTTATTATTTATTATTTATTATTTATTATTTATTATTTATTATTTATTATTTATTATTTATTATTTATTATTTATTATTTATTATTTATTATTTATTATTTATTATTTATTATTTATTATTTATTATTTATTATTTATTATTTATTATTTATTATTTATTATTTATTATTTATTATTTATTATTTATTATTTATTATTTATTATTTATTATTTATTATTTATTATTTATTATTTATTATTTATTATTTATTATTTATTATTTATTATTTATTATTTATTATTTATTATTTATTATTTATTATTTATTATTTATTATTTATTATTTATTATTTATTATTTATTATTTATTATTTATTATTTATTATTTATTATTTATTATTTATTATTTATTATTTATTATTTATTATTTATTATTTATTATTTATTATTTATTATTTATTATTTATTATTTATTATTTATTATTTATTATTTATTATTTATTATTTATTATTTATTATTTATTATTTATTATTTATTATTTATTATTTATTATTTATTATTTATTATTTATTATTTATTATTTATTATTTATTATTTATTATTTATTATTTATTATTTATTATTTATTATTTATTATTTATTATTTATTATTTATTATTTATTATTTATTATTTATTATTTATTATTTATTATTTATTATTTATTATTTATTATTTATTATTTATTATTTATTATTTATTATTTATTATTTATTATTTATTATTTATTATTTATTATTTATTATTTATTATTTATTATTTATTATTTATTATTTATTATTTATTATTTATTATTTATTATTTATTATTTATTATTTATTATTTATTATTTATTATTTATTATTTATTATTTATTATTTATTATTTATTATTTATTATTTATTATTTATTATTTATTATTTATTATTTATTATTTATTATTTATTATTTATTATTTATTATTTATTATTTATTATTTATTATTTATTATTTATTATTTATTATTTATTATTTATTATTTATTATTTATTATTTATTATTTATTATTTATTATTTATTATTTATTATTTATTATTTATTATTTATTATTTATTATTTATTATTTATTATTTATTATTTATTATTTATTATTTATTATTTATTATTTATTATTTATTATTTATTATTTATTATTTATTATTTATTATTTATTATTTATTATTTATTATTTATTATTTATTATTTATTATTTATTATTTATTATTTATTATTTATTATTTATTATTTATTATTTATTATTTATTATTTATTATTTATTATTTATTATTTATTATTTATTATTTATTATTTATTATTTATTATTTATTATTTATTATTTATTATTTATTATTTATTATTTATTATTTATTATTTATTATTTATTATTTATTATTTATTATTTATTATTTATTATTTATTATTTATTATTTATTATTTATTATTTATTATTTATTATTTATTATTTATTATTTATTATTTATTATTTATTATTTATTATTTATTATTTATTATTTATTATTTATTATTTATTATTTATTATTTATTATTTATTATTTATTATTTATTATTTATTATTTATTATTTATTATTTATTATTTATTATTTATTATTTATTATTTATTATTTATTATTTATTATTTATTATTTATTATTTATTATTTATTATTTATTATTTATTATTTATTATTTATTATTTATTATTTATTATTTATTATTTATTATTTATTATTTATTATTTATTATTTATTATTTATTATTTATTATTTATTATTTATTATTTATTATTTATTATTTATTATTTATTATTTATTATTTATTATTTATTATTTATTATTTATTATTTATTATTTATTATTTATTATTTATTATTTATTATTTATTATTTATTATTTATTATTTATTATTTATTATTTATTATTTATTATTTATTATTTATTATTTATTATTTATTATTTATTATTTATTATTTATTATTTATTATTTATTATTTATTATTTATTATTTATTATTTATTATTTATTATTTATTATTTATTATTTATTATTTATTATTTATTATTTATTATTTATTATTTATTATTTATTATTTATTATTTATTATTTATTATTTATTATTTATTATTTATTATTTATTATTTATTATTTATTATTTATTATTTATTATTTATTATTTATTATTTATTATTTATTATTTATTATTTATTATTTATTATTTATTATTTATTATTTATTATTTATTATTTATTATTTATTATTTATTATTTATTATTTATTATTTATTATTTATTATTTATTATTTATTATTTATTATTTATTATTTATTATTTATTATTTATTATTTATTATTTATTATTTATTATTTATTATTTATTATTTATTATTTATTATTTATTATTTATTATTTATTATTTATTATTTATTATTTATTATTTATTATTTATTATTTATTATTTATTATTTATTATTTATTATTTATTATTTATTATTTATTATTTATTATTTATTATTTATTATTTATTATTTATTATTTATTATTTATTATTTATTATTTATTATTTATTATTTATTATTTATTATTTATTATTTATTATTTATTATTTATTATTTATTATTTATTATTTATTATTTATTATTTATTATTTATTATTTATTATTTATTATTTATTATTTATTATTTATTATTTATTATTTATTATTTATTATTTATTATTTATTATTTATTATTTATTATTTATTATTTATTATTTATTATTTATTATTTATTATTTATTATTTATTATTTATTATTTATTATTTATTATTTATTATTTATTATTTATTATTTATTATTTATTATTTATTATTTATTATTTATTATTTATTATTTATTATTTATTATTTATTATTTATTATTTATTATTTATTATTTATTATTTATTATTTATTATTTATTATTTATTATTTATTATTTATTATTTATTATTTATTATTTATTATTTATTATTTATTATTTATTATTTATTATTTATTATTTATTATTTATTATTTATTATTTATTATTTATTATTTATTATTTATTATTTATTATTTATTATTTATTATTTATTATTTATTATTTATTATTTATTATTTATTATTTATTATTTATTATTTATTATTTATTATTTATTATTTATTATTTATTATTTATTATTTATTATTTATTATTTATTATTTATTATTTATTATTTATTATTTATTATTTATTATTTATTATTTATTATTTATTATTTATTATTTATTATTTATTATTTATTATTTATTATTTATTATTTATTATTTATTATTTATTATTTATTATTTATTATTTATTATTTATTATTTATTATTTATTATTTATTATTTATTATTTATTATTTATTATTTATTATTTATTATTTATTATTTATTATTTATTATTTATTATTTATTATTTATTATTTATTATTTATTATTTATTATTTATTATTTATTATTTATTATTTATTATTTATTATTTATTATTTATTATTTATTATTTATTATTTATTATTTATTATTTATTATTTATTATTTATTATTTATTATTTATTATTTATTATTTATTATTTATTATTTATTATTTATTATTTATTATTTATTATTTATTATTTATTATTTATTATTTATTATTTATTATTTATTATTTATTATTTATTATTTATTATTTATTATTTATTATTTATTATTTATTATTTATTATTTATTATTTATTATTTATTATTTATTATTTATTATTTATTATTTATTATTTATTATTTATTATTTATTATTTATTATTTATTATTTATTATTTATTATTTATTATTTATTATTTATTATTTATTATTTATTATTTATTATTTATTATTTATTATTTATTATTTATTATTTATTATTTATTATTTATTATTTATTATTTATTATTTATTATTTATTATTTATTATTTATTATTTATTATTTATTATTTATTATTTATTATTTATTATTTATTATTTATTATTTATTATTTATTATTTATTATTTATTATTTATTATTTATTATTTATTATTTATTATTTATTATTTATTATTTATTATTTATTATTTATTATTTATTATTTATTATTTATTATTTATTATTTATTATTTATTATTTATTATTTATTATTTATTATTTATTATTTATTATTTATTATTTATTATTTATTATTTATTATTTATTATTTATTATTTATTATTTATTATTTATTATTTATTATTTATTATTTATTATTTATTATTTATTATTTATTATTTATTATTTATTATTTATTATTTATTATTTATTATTTATTATTTATTATTTATTATTTATTATTTATTATTTATTATTTATTATTTATTATTTATTATTTATTATTTATTATTTATTATTTATTATTTATTATTTATTATTTATTATTTATTATTTATTATTTATTATTTATTATTTATTATTTATTATTTATTATTTATTATTTATTATTTATTATTTATTATTTATTATTTATTATTTATTATTTATTATTTATTATTTATTATTTATTATTTATTATTTATTATTTATTATTTATTATTTATTATTTATTATTTATTATTTATTATTTATTATTTATTATTTATTATTTATTATTTATTATTTATTATTTATTATTTATTATTTATTATTTATTATTTATTATTTATTATTTATTATTTATTATTTATTATTTATTATTTATTATTTATTATTTATTATTTATTATTTATTATTTATTATTTATTATTTATTATTTATTATTTATTATTTATTATTTATTATTTATTATTTATTATTTATTATTTATTATTTATTATTTATTATTTATTATTTATTATTTATTATTTATTATTTATTATTTATTATTTATTATTTATTATTTATTATTTATTATTTATTATTTATTATTTATTATTTATTATTTATTATTTATTATTTATTATTTATTATTTATTATTTATTATTTATTATTTATTATTTATTATTTATTATTTATTATTTATTATTTATTATTTATTATTTATTATTTATTATTTATTATTTATTATTTATTATTTATTATTTATTATTTATTATTTATTATTTATTATTTATTATTTATTATTTATTATTTATTATTTATTATTTATTATTTATTATTTATTATTTATTATTTATTATTTATTATTTATTATTTATTATTTATTATTTATTATTTATTATTTATTATTTATTATTTATTATTTATTATTTATTATTTATTATTTATTATTTATTATTTATTATTTATTATTTATTATTTATTATTTATTATTTATTATTTATTATTTATTATTTATTATTTATTATTTATTATTTATTATTTATTATTTATTATTTATTATTTATTATTTATTATTTATTATTTATTATTTATTATTTATTATTTATTATTTATTATTTATTATTTATTATTTATTATTTATTATTTATTATTTATTATTTATTATTTATTATTTATTATTTATTATTTATTATTTATTATTTATTATTTATTATTTATTATTTATTATTTATTATTTATTATTTATTATTTATTATTTATTATTTATTATTTATTATTTATTATTTATTATTTATTATTTATTATTTATTATTTATTATTTATTATTTATTATTTATTATTTATTATTTATTATTTATTATTTATTATTTATTATTTATTATTTATTATTTATTATTTATTATTTATTATTTATTATTTATTATTTATTATTTATTATTTATTATTTATTATTTATTATTTATTATTTATTATTTATTATTTATTATTTATTATTTATTATTTATTATTTATTATTTATTATTTATTATTTATTATTTATTATTTATTATTTATTATTTATTATTTATTATTTATTATTTATTATTTATTATTTATTATTTATTATTTATTATTTATTATTTATTATTTATTATTTATTATTTATTATTTATTATTTATTATTTATTATTTATTATTTATTATTTATTATTTATTATTTATTATTTATTATTTATTATTTATTATTTATTATTTATTATTTATTATTTATTATTTATTATTTATTATTTATTATTTATTATTTATTATTTATTATTTATTATTTATTATTTATTATTTATTATTTATTATTTATTATTTATTATTTATTATTTATTATTTATTATTTATTATTTATTATTTATTATTTATTATTTATTATTTATTATTTATTATTTATTATTTATTATTTATTATTTATTATTTATTATTTATTATTTATTATTTATTATTTATTATTTATTATTTATTATTTATTATTTATTATTTATTATTTATTATTTATTATTTATTATTTATTATTTATTATTTATTATTTATTATTTATTATTTATTATTTATTATTTATTATTTATTATTTATTATTTATTATTTATTATTTATTATTTATTATTTATTATTTATTATTTATTATTTATTATTTATTATTTATTATTTATTATTTATTATTTATTATTTATTATTTATTATTTATTATTTATTATTTATTATTTATTATTTATTATTTATTATTTATTATTTATTATTTATTATTTATTATTTATTATTTATTATTTATTATTTATTATTTATTATTTATTATTTATTATTTATTATTTATATTATTTATTATTTATTATTTATTATTTATTATTTATTATTTATTATTTATTATTTATTATTTATTATTTATTATTTATTATTTATTATTTATTATTTATTATTTTATTTATTTTTATTATTTATTATTTATTATTTATTATTTATTATTTATTATTATTATTTATTATTTATTATTTATTATTTATTATTTATTATTTATTATTTATTATTTATTATTTATTATTTATTATTTATTATTTATTATTTATTATTTATTATTTATTATTTATTATTTATGTATTTATTATTTATTATTTATTATTTATTATTTATTATTTATTATTTATTATTTATTATTTATTATTTATTATTTATTATTTATTATTTTATTATTTATTATTTATTATTTATTATTTATTATTTATTATTTATTATTTATTATTTATTATTTATTATTTATTATTTATTATTATTATTATTATTATTATTTATTATTTATTATTTATTATTTATTATTTATTATTTATTATTTATTATTTATTATTATTATTTATTATTTATTATTTATTATTTATTATTTATTATTTATTATTTATTATTTATTATTTATTATTTATTATTTATTATTTATTATTTATTATTTATTATTTATTATTTATTATTTATTATTTATTATTTATTATTTATTATTTATTATTTATTATTTATTATTTATTATTTATTATTTATTATTTATTATTTATTATTTATTATTTATTATTTATTATTTATTATTTATTATTTATTATTTATTATTTATTATTTATTATTTATTATTTATTATTTATTATTTATTATTTATTATTTATTATTTATTATTTATTATTTATTATTTATTATTTATTATTTATTATTTATTATTTATTATTTATTATTTATTATTTATTATTTATTATTTATTATTTATTATTTATTATTATTATTTATTATTTATTATTTATTATTTATTATTTATTATTTATTATTTATTATTTATTATTTATTATTTATTATTTATTATTTATTATTTATTATTTATTATTTATTATTTATTATTTATTATTTATTATTTATTATTTATTATTTATTATTTATTATTTATTATTTATTATTTATTATTTATTATTTATTATTTATTATTTATTATTTATTATTTATTATTTATTATTTATTATTTATTATTTATTATTTATTATTTATTATTTATTATTTATTATTTATTATTTATTATTTATATTTATTATTTATTATTTATTATTTATTATTTATTATTTATTATTTATTATTTATTATTTATTATTTATTATTTATATTTATTATTTATTATTTATTATTTTATATTTATTATTATATTTATTATTTCATTATTTATTAATTATTATTTATTATTTAATATTTATTATTTATTATTTATTATTATTATTTATTATTTATTATTTATTATTTACTTATTTATTATTTATTATTTATTATTTATTATTTAATATTTATTATTTATTATTATTATTTATTATTTATTATTTATTATTTATTATTTATTATTTATTATTTATTATTTATTATTTATTATTTATTATTTATTATTTATTACTTTATTATTTATTATTTATTAATTATTATTTATTATTTATTATTTATATTTATTATTTATTATTTATTATTTATTATTTATTATTAATTATTTATTATTTATTATTTATTATTTATTATTTATTATTTATTATTTATTATTTATTATTTATTATTTATTATTTATTATTTATTATTTATTATTTATTATTTAATTATTTATTATTATTATTTATTATTTTTATTTATTATTTATTATTTATTATTTATTATTTATTATTTATTATTTATTATTTATTATTTATTATTTATTATTTATTATTTATATTTATTATTTATTATTTATTATTTATTATTTATTATTTATTATTGATTATTTATTATTTATTATTTATTATTTATTATTATAATTTATTATTTATTATTTATTATTTATTATTTATTATTTATTATTTATTATTTATTATTTATATTTATTAATTTTATTATTTATTATTTATTATTTATTAATTATTATTTATTATTTATTATTTATTATTTATATTTATTATTTATTATTTATTATTTATTATTTATTATT
The DNA here is from genome assembly GCA_964023965.1 of Melinopterus prodromus. Lineage (NCBI taxonomy): Eukaryota > Metazoa > Arthropoda > Insecta > Coleoptera > Scarabaeidae > Melinopterus > Melinopterus prodromus. The sequence continues at coordinate 1,223 of CAXIES010000656.1, read as the reverse complement.
ATTATTTATTATTTATTATTTATTATTTATTATTTATTATTTATTATTTATTATTTATTATTTATTATTAATTATTTATTATTTATTATTTATTATTTATTATTTATTATTTATTATTTATTATTTATTATTTATTATTTATTATTTATTATTTATTATTTATTATTTATTTATTATTATTATTATTATTATTTATTATTATTATTTATATTTATTATTTTATTATTTATTATTTTTATTTATTATTTATTATTTATTATTTTATTATTTATTATTTATTATTTATTATTTATTATTTATTATTTATTATTTATTATTTATTATTTATTATTTATTATTTATTATTTATTATTTATTATTTATTATTTATTATTTATTATTTATTATTTTATTATTTATTATTTATTATTTATTATTTATTATTTATATTTATTATTTATTATTTATATATTTATTATTTATTATTTATTATTTATTATTTATTATTTATTATTATTATTTATTATTTATTATTTATTATTTATTATTTATTATTTATTATATTATTATTTATTATTTATTATTTATTATTTATTATTTATTATTTATTATTTTATTATTTATTATTTATTATTTATTAATTTATTATTTATTATTTTATTATTTTTATTTATTATTTATTATTTATTATTTATTATTTATTATTTATTATTTATTATTTATTATTTATTATTTATTATTTATTATTTATTATTTATTATTATTATTTATTATTTATTATTTTATTATTTATTATTTATTATTTATTATATTTATTATTTATTATTTATTATTTATTATTATTTATTATTTATATTTATTATTTATTATTTATTATTTATTATTTATTATTTATTATTTATTATTTATTATTTATTATTTATTTATTTATTTATTTATTATTTATTATTTATTATTTATTATTTATTATTTATTATTTATTATTTATTATTTATTATTTATTATTTACTTATTTATTATTTATTATTTATTATTTATTATTTATTATTTATTATTTATTATTTATTATTTATATTATTATTTATTATTTATTATTTATTATTTATTATTTATTATTTATTATTTATTATTTATTATTTATTATATTTATTATTTATTATTTATTATTTATTATTTATATATTTATTATTTATTATTTATTATTTATTATTTATTATTTATTATTTATTATTTATTATTTATTA
>CAXIES010000655.1:0-58408 GCA_964023965.1 Melinopterus prodromus | reverse complement strand
TTTTAGTTGGGTTCGTAATTTTACCCGGAGTTTTAGTTGGGTTCGTAATTTTTACCCGGACTTTTTAGTTGGGTTAGTATTTTTGCCCGGAGTTTTAGTTGGGTTCGTATTTTTTACCCGGACTTTTTAGTTGGGTTAGTATTTTTGCCCGGAGTTTTAGTTGGGTTCGTAATTTTACCCGGAGTTTTAGTTGGGTTCGTAATTTTACCCGGAGTTTTAGTTGGGTTCGTAATTTTACCGGAGTTTTAGTTGGGTTCGTAATTTTACCCGGACTTTTTAGTTGGGTTCGTATTTTTTACCCGGACTTTTAGTTGGGTTCGTAATTTTACCCGGAGTTTTAGTTGGGTTCGTAATTTTACCCGGAGTTTTAGTTGAGTTCGTAATTTTACCCGGTGTTTTAGTTAAGTTCGTAATTTTACCCGGACTTTTTGGTTGGGTTCGTAATTTTACCCGGACTTTTTAGTTGGGTTCGTAATTTTACCCGGACTTTTTAGTTGGGTTCGTAATCTTACCCGGAGTTTTAGTTGGGTTCGTAATTTTTCCCGGACTTTTTAGTTGGGTTCGAATTTTTTACCCGGACTTTTAGTTGGGTTCGTAATTTTACCCGGAGTTTTAGTTGGGTTCGTAATTTTACCCGGAGTTTTAGTTGGGTTCGTATTTTTACCCGGAGTTTTAGTTGTGTTGGTAATTTTACCCGGAGTTTTAGTTGGGTTCATATTTTTTACCCGGAGTTTTAGTTGGGCTCGTATTTTACCCGGAGTTTTAGTTGGGTTCGTATTTTTACCCGGAGTTTTAGTTGGGTTCGTATTTTTTACCGGACTTTTTAGTTGGGTTAGTATTTTTGCCCGGAGTTTTAGTTGGGTTCGTATTTTTTACCCGGACTTTTAGTTGGGTTCGTAATTTTACCCGGAGTTTTAGTTGGGTTCGTAATTTTACCCGGACTTTTTAGTTGGGTTCGTAATTTTACACGGACTTTTTAGTTGGGTTCGTATTTTTTACCCGGAGTTTTAGTTGGGTTCGTAATTTTACCCGGAGTTTTAGTTGGGTTCGTAATTTTACCCGGACTTTTTAGTTGGGTTCGTATTTTTTACCCGGACTTTTAGTTGGGTTCGTAATTTTACCCGGAGTTTTAGTTGGGTTCGAATTTTTTACCCGGAGTTTTAGTTGTGTTCGTATTTTTTACCCGGAGTTTTAGTTGGGCTCGTATTTTTACCCGGAGTTTTAGTTGTGTTGGTAATTTTACCCGGAGTTTTAGTTGGGTTCATATTTTTTACCCGGAGTTTTAGTTGGGTTCGTATTTTTACCCGGAGTTTTAGTTGGGTTCGTATTTTTACCCGGAGTTTTAGTTGGGCTCGTATTTTTTACCCGGACTTTTTAGTTGGGTTAGTATTTTTGCCCGGAGTTTTAGTAGGGTTCGTATTTTTTACCCGGACTTTTAGTTGGGTTCGTAATTTTACCCGGAGTTTTAGTTGGGTTCGTAATTTTACCGGAGTTTCACTTGGGTTCGTAATTTTACCCGGACTTTTAGTTGGGTTCGTATTTTTTACCCGGACTTTTAGTTGGGTTCGTAATTTTACCCGGACTTTTAGTTGGGTTCGTATTTTTTACCCGGACTTTTAGTTGGGTTCGTAATTTTACCCGGAGTTTTAGTTGGGTTCGTAATTTTACCCGGAGTTTTACTTGGGTTCGTAATTTTACCCGGACTTTTAGTTGGGTTCGTATTTTCTACCCGGAGTTTTAGTTGGGTTCGTAATTTTACCCGGACTTTTTAGTTGGGTTCGTATTTTTTACCCGGACTTTTAGTTGGGTTCGTAATTTTACCCGGAGTTTTAGTTGGGTTCGTATTTTTTACCCGGAGTTTTGTTGGGTTCGTATTTTTTACCCGGAGTTTTAGTTGGGTTCGTATTTTTACCCGGAGTTTTAGTTGTGTTGGTAATTTTACCCGGAGTTTTAGTTGGGTTCATATTTTTTACCGGACTTTTTAGTTGGGGTCGTATTTTTTACCCGGAGTTTTAGTTGGGTTCGTATTTTTTATCCGGAGTTTTAGTTGGGTTCGTATTTTTTACCCGGAGTTTTAGTTGGGTTCGTATTTTTACCCGGAGTTTTAGTTGGGTTCGTATTTTTACCCGGAGTTTTAGTTGGGTTCGTATTTTTTACCCGGAGTTTTAGTTGGGTTCGTATTTTTACCCGGAGCTTTAGTTGGGTTCGTATTTTTACCCGGAGTTTTAGTTGGGTTCGTATTTTTTACCCGGACTTTTTAGTTGGGTTAGTATTTTTGCCCGGAGTTTTAGTTGGCTTCGTATTTTTTTACCCGGACTTTTTAGTTGGGTTCGTAATTTTATCCGGAGTTTTAGTTGGGTTCGTAATTTTACCCGGAGTTTTAGTTAGGTTCGTAATTTTACCCGGAGTTTTAGTTGGGTTCGTAATTTTACCCGGAGTTTTAGTTGGGTTCGTAATTTTACCCGGACTTTTTAGTTGGGTTCGTATTTTTTACCCGGACTTTTAGTTGGGTTCGTAATTTTACCCGGAGCTTTAGTTGGGTTCGTAATTTTACCCGGAGTTTTAGTTGAGTTCGTAATTTTACCCGGAGTTTTAGTTGGGTTAGTAATTTTACCCGGACTTTTTAGTTGGGTTCGTATTTTTTACCCGGACTTTTAGTTGGGTTCGTAATTTTACCCGGAGTTTTAGTTGGGTTCGTATTTTTTACCCGGAGTTTTGTTGGGTTCGTATTTTTTACCCGGAGTTTTAGTTGGGTTCGTATTTTTACCCGGAGTTTTAGTTGTGTGGTAATATTACCCGGAGTTTTAGTTGGGTTCATATTTTTTACCGGACTTTTTAGTTGGGTTCGTATTTTTTACCCGGAGTTTTAGTTGGGTTCGTATTTTTTATCCGGAGTTTTAGTTGGGTTCGTATTTTTACCAGGAGTTTTAGTTGGGTTTGTATTTTTACCCGGAGTTTTAGTTGGGTTCGTATTTTTTACCCGTACTTTTTAGTTGGGTTAGTATTTTTGCCCGGAGTTTTAGTTGGGTTCGTATTTTTTACCCGGAGTTTTAGTTGGGTTCGTATTTTTTACCCGGAGTTTTAGTTGGGGTCGTATTTTTACCCGGAGTTTTAGTTGGGTTCGTATTTTTACCCGGAGTTTTAGTTGGGTTCGTATTTTTTACCCGGAGTTTTAATTGGGTTCGTATTTTTACCCGGAGCTTTAGTTGGGTTCGTATTTTTACCCGGAGTTTTAGTTGGGTTCGTATTTTTTACCCGGACTTTTTAGTTGGGTTAGTATTTTTGCCCGGAGTTTTAGTTGGGTTCGTATTTTTTACCCGGACTTTTTAGTTGGGTTAGTATTTTTGCCCGGAGTTTTAGTTGGGTTCGTAATTTTACCCGGAGTTTTAGTTGGGTTCGTAATTTTACCCGGAGTTTTAGTTGGGTTCGTAATTTTACCCGGAGTTTTAGTTGGGTTCGTAATTATACCCGGACTTTTTAGTTGGGTTCGTATTTTTTACCCGGACTTTTAGTTGGGTTCGTAATTTTACCCGGAGTTTTAGTTGGGTTCGTAATTTTACCCGGAGTTTTAGTTGAGTTCGTAATTTTACCCGGTGTTTTAGTTAAGTTCGTAATTTTACCCGGACTTTTTGGTTGGGTTCGTAATTTTACCCGGACTTTTTAGTTGGGTTCGTAATTTTACCCGGACTTTTTAGTTGGGTTCGTAATCTTACCCGGAGTTTTAGTTGGGTTCGTAATTTTTCCCGGACTTTTTAGTTGGGTTCGAATTTTTTACCCGGACTTTTAGTTGGGTTCGTAATTTTACCCGGAGTTTTAGTTGGGTTCGTAATTTTACCCGGAGTTTTAGTTGGGTTCGTATTTTTACCCGGAGTTTTAGTTGTGTTGGTAATTTTACCCGGAGTTTTAGTTGGGTTCATATTTTTTACCCGGAGTTTTAGTTGGGCTCGTATTTTTACCCGGAGTTTTAGTTGGGTTCGTATTTTTACCCGGAGTTTTAGTTGGGTTCGTATTTTTTACCCGGACTTTTTAGTTGGGTTAGTATTTTTGCCCGGAGTTTTAGTTGGGTTCGTATTTTTTACCCGGACTTTTAGTTGGGTTCGTAATTTTACCCGGAGTTTTAGTTGGGTTCGTAATTTTACCCGGACTTTTTAGTTGGGTTCGTAATTTTACACGGACTTTTTAGTTGGGTTCGTATTTTTTACCCGGAGTTTTAGTTGGGTTCGTAATTTTACCCGGAGTTTTAGTTGGGTTCGTAATTTTACCCGGACTTTTTAGTTGGGTTCGTATTTTTTACCCGGACTTTTAGTTGGGTTCGTAATTTTACCCGGAGTTTTAGTTGGGTTCGAATTTTTTACCCGGAGTTTTAGTTGTGTTCGTATTTTTTACCCGGAGTTTTAGTTGGGCTCGTATTTTTACCCGGAGTTTTAGTTGTGTTGGTAATTTTACCCGGAGTTTTAGTTGGGTTCATATTTTTTACCCGGAGTTTTAGTTGGGTTCGTATTTTTACCCGGAGTTTTAGTTGGGTTCGTATTTTTACCCGGAGTTTTAGTTGGGCTCGTATTTTTTACCCGGACTTTTTAGTTGGGTTAGTATTTTTGCCCGGAGTTTTAGTAGGGTTCGTATTTTTTACCCGGACTTTTAGTTGGGTTCGTAATTTTACCCGGAGTTTTAGTTGGGTTCGTAATTTTACCCGGAGTTTCACTTGGGTTCGTAATTTTACCCGGACTTTTTAGTTGGGTTCGTATTTTTTACCCGGACTTTTAGTTGGGTTCGTAATTTTACCCGGACTTTTTAGTTGGGTTCGTATTTTTTACCCGGACTTTTAGTTGGGTTCGTAATTTTACCCGGAGTTTTAGTTGGGTTCGTAATTTTACCCGGAGTTTTACTTGGGTTCGTAATTTTACCCGGACTTTTTAGTTGGGTTCGTATTTTCTACCCGGAGTTTTAGTTGGGTTCGTAATTTTACCCGGACTTTTTAGTTGGGTTCGTATTTTTTACCCGGACTTTTAGTTGGGTTCGTAATTTTACCCGGAGTTTTAGTTGGGTTCGTATTTTTTACCCGGAGTTTTGTTGGGTTCGTATTTTTTACCCGGAGTTTTAGTTGGGTTCGTATTTTTACCCGGAGTTTTAGTTGTGTTGGTAATTTTACCCGGAGTTTTAGTTGGGTTCATATTTTTTACCGGACTTTTTAGTTGGGTTCGTATTTTTTACCCGGAGTTTTAGTTGGGTTCGTATTTTTTATCCGGAGTTTTAGTTGGGTTCGTATTTTTACCCGGAGTTTTAGTTGGGTTTGTATTTTTACCCGGAGTTTTAGTTGGGTTCGTATTTTTTACCCGGACTTTTTAGTTGGGTTAGTATTTTTGCCCGGAGTATTAGTTGGGTTCGTATTTTTTACCCGGAGTTTTAGTTGGGTTCGTATTTTTTACCCGGAGTTTTAGTTGGGTTCGTATTTTTACCCGGAGTTTTAGTTGGGTTCGTATTTTTACCCGGAGTTTTAGTTGGGTTCGTATTTTTTACCCGGAGTTTTAGTTGGGTTCGTATTTTTACCCGGAGCTTTAGTTGGGTTCGTATTTTTACCCGGAGTTTTAGTTGGGTTCGTATTTTTTACCCGGAATTTTTAGTTGGGTTAGTATTTTTGCCCGGAGTTTTAGTTGGGTTCGTATTTTTTTACCCGGACTTTTTAGTTGGGTTCGTAATTTTACCCGGAGTTTTAGTTGGGTTCGTAATTTTACCCGGAGTTTTAGTTAGGTTCGTAATTTTACCCGGAGTTTTAGTTGGGTTCGTAATTTTACCCGGAGTTTTAGTTGGGTTCGTAATTTTACCCGGACTTTTTAGTTGGGTTCGTATTTTTTACCCGGACTTTTAGTTGGGTTCGTAATTTTACCCGGAGTTTTAGTTGGGTTCGTAATTTTACCCGGAGTTTTAGTTGAGTTCGTAATTTTACCCGGAGTTTTAGTTGGGTTAGTAATTTTACCCGGACTTTTTATTTGGGTTCGTAATTTTACCCGGACTTTTTAGTTGGGTTAGTATTTTTGCCCGGAGTTTTAGTTGGGTTCGTATTTTTTACCCGGACTTTTTAGTTGGGTTAGTATTTTTGCCCGGAGTTTTAGTTGGGTTCGTAATTTTACCCGGAGTTTTAGTTGGGTTCGTAATTTTTACCCGGACTTTTTAGTTGGGTTAGTATTTTTGCCCGGAGTTTTAGTTGGGTTCGTATTTTTTACCCGGACTTTTTAGTTGGGTTAGTATTTTTGCCCGGAGTTTTAGTTGGGTTCGTAATTTTACCCGGAGTTTTAGTTGGGTTCGTAATTTTACCCGGAGTTTTAGTTGGGTTCGTAATTTTACCCGGAGTTTTAGTTGGGTTCGTAATTTTACCCGGACTTTTTAGTTGGGTTCGTATTTTTTACCCGGACTTTTAGTTGGGTTCGTAATTTTACCCGGAGTTTTAGTTGGGTTCGTAATTTTACCCGGAGTTTTAGTTGAGTTCGTAATTTTACCCGGTGTTTTAGTTAAGTTCGTAATTTTACCCGGACTTTTTGGTTGGGTTCGTAATTTTACCCGGACTTTTTAGTTGGGTTCGTAATTTTACCCGGACTTTTTAGTTGGGTTCGTAATCTTACCCGGAGTTTTAGTTGGGTTCGTAATTTTTCCCGGACTTTTTAGTTGGGTTCGAATTTTTTACCCGGACTTTTAGTTGGGTTCGTAATTTTACCCGGAGTTTTAGTTGGGTTCGTAATTTTACCCGGAGTTTTAGTTGGGTTCGTATTTTTACCCGGAGTTTTAGTTGTGTTGGTAATTTTACCCGGAGTTTTAGTTGGGTTCATATTTTTTACCCGGAGTTTTAGTTGGGCTCGTATTTTTACCCGGAGTTTTAGTTGGGTTCGTATTTTTACCCGGAGTTTTAGTTGGGTTCGTATTTTTTACCCGGACTTTTTAGTTGGGTTAGTATTTTTGCCCGGAGTTTTAGTTGGGTTCGTATTTTTTACCCGGACTTTTAGTTGGGTTCGTAATTTTACCCGGAGTTTTAGTTGGGTTCGTAATTTTACCCGGACTTTTTAGTTGGGTTCGTAATTTTACACGGACTTTTTAGTTGGGTTCGTATTTTTTACCCGGAGTTTTAGTTGGGTTCGTAATTTTACCCGGAGTTTTAGTTGGGTTCGTAATTTTACCCGGACTTTTTAGTTGGGTTCGTATTTTTTACCCGGACTTTTAGTTGGGTTCGTAATTTTACCCGGAGTTTTAGTTGGGTTCGAATTTTTTACCCGGAGTTTTAGTTGTGTTCGTATTTTTTACCCGGAGTTTTAGTTGGGCTCGTATTTTTACCCGGAGTTTTAGTTGTGTTGGTAATTTTACCCGGAGTTTTAGTTGGGTTCATATTTTTTACCCGGAGTTTTAGTTGGGTTCGTATTTTTACCCGGAGTTTTAGTTGGGTTCGTATTTTTACCCGGAGTTTTAGTTGGGCTCGTATTTTTTACCCGGACTTTTTAGTTGGGTTAGTATTTTTGCCCGGAGTTTTAGTAGGGTTCGTATTTTTTACCCGGACTTTTAGTTGGGTTCGTAATTTTACCCGGAGTTTTAGTTGGGTTCGTAATTTTACCCGGAGTTTCACTTGGGTTCGTAATTTTACCCGGACTTTTTAGTTGGGTTCGTATTTTTTACCCGGACTTTTAGTTGGGTTCGTAATTTTACCCGGACTTTTTAGTTGGGTTCGTATTTTTTACCCGGACTTTTAGTTGGGTTCGTAATTTTACCCGGAGTTTTAGTTGGGTTCGTAATTTTACCCGGAGTTTTACTTGGGTTCGTAATTTTACCCGGACTTTTTAGTTGGGTTCGTATTTTCTACCCGGAGTTTTAGTTGGGTTCGTAATTTTACCCGGACTTTTTAGTTGGGTTCGTATTTTTTACCCGGACTTTTAGTTGTGTTCGTAATTTTACCCGGAGTTTTAGTTGGGTTCGTATTTTTTACCCGGAGTTTTGTTGGGTTCGTATTTTTTACCCGGAGTTTTAGTTGGGTTCGTATTTTTACCCGGAGTTTTAGTTGTGTTGGTAATTTTACCCGGAGTTTTAGTTGGGTTCATATTTTTTACCGGACTTTTTAGTTGGGGTCGTATTTTTTACCCGGAGTTTTAGTTGGGTTCGTATTTTTTATCCGGAGTTTTAGTTGGGTTCGTATTTTTACCCGGAGTTTTAGTTGGGTTTGTATTTTTACCCGGAGTTTTAGTTGGGTTCGTATTTTTTACCCGGACTTTTTAGTTGGGTTAGTATTTTTGCCCGGAGTATTAGTTGGGTTCGTATTTTTTACCCGGAGTTTTAGTTGGGTTCGTATTTTTTACCCGGAGTTTTAGTTGGGTTCGTATTTTTACCCGGAGTTTTAGTTGGGTTCGTATTTTTACCCGGAGTTTTAGTTGGGTTCGTATTTTTTACCCGGAGTTTTAGTTGGGTTCGTATTTTTACCCGGAGCTTTAGTTGGGTTCGTATTTTTACCCGGAGTTTTAGTTGGGTTCGTATTTTTTACCCGGAATTTTTAGTTGGGTTAGTATTTTTGCCCGGAGTTTTAGTTGGGTTCGTATTTTTTTACCCGGACTTTTTAGTTGGGTTCGTAATTTTACCCGGAGTTTTAGTTGGGTTCGTAATTTTACCCGGAGTTTTAGTTAGGTTCGTAATTTTACCCGGAGTTTTAGTTGGGTTCGTAATTTTACCCGGAGTTTTAGTTGGGTTCGTAATTTTACCCGGACTTTTTAGTTGGGTTCGTATTTTTTACCCGGACTTTTAGTTGGGTTCGTAATTTTACCCGGAGTTTTAGTTGGGTTCGTAATTTTACCCGGAGTTTTAGTTGAGTTCGTAATTTTACCCGGAGTTTTAGTTGGGTTAGTAATTTTACCCGGACTTTTTATTTGGGTTCGTAATTTTACCCGGACTTTTTAGTTGGGTTAGTATTTTTGCCCGGAGTTTTAGTTGGGTTCGTATTTTTTACCCGGACTTTTTAGTTGGGTTAGTATTTTTGCCCGGAGTTTTAGTTGGGTTCGTAATTTTACCCGGAGTTTTAGTTGGGTTCGTAATTTTTACCCGGACTTTTTAGTTGGGTTAGTATTTTTGCCCGGAGTTTTAGTTGGGTTCGTATTTTTTACCCGGACTTTTTAGTTGGGTTAGTATTTTTGCCCGGAGTTTTAGTTGGGTTCGTAATTTTACCCGGAGTTTTAGTTGGGTTCGTAATTTTACCCGGAGTTTTAGTTGGGTTCGTAATTTTACCCGGAGTTTTAGTTGGGTTCGTAATTTTACCCGGACTTTTTAGTTGGGTTCGTATTTTTTACCCGGACTTTTAGTTGGGTTCGTAATTTTACCCGGAGTTTTAGTTGGGTTCGTAATTTTACCCGGAGTTTTAGTTGAGTTCGTAATTTTACCCGGTGTTTTAGTTAAGTTCGTAATTTTACCCGGACTTTTTGGTTGGGTTCGTAATTTTACCCGGACTTTTTAGTTGGGTTCGTAATTTTACCCGGACTTTTTAGTTGGGTTCGTAATCTTACCCGGAGTTTTAGTTGGGTTCGTAATTTTTCCCGGACTTTTTAGTTGGGTTCGAATTTTTTACCCGGACTTTTAGTTGGGTTCGTAATTTTACCCGGAGTTTTAGTTGGGTTCGTAATTTTACCCGGAGTTTTAGTTGGGTTCGTATTTTTACCCGGAGTTTTAGTTGTGTTGGTAATTTTACCCGGAGTTTTAGTTGGGTTCATATTTTTTACCCGGAGTTTTAGTTGGGCTCGTATTTTTACCCGGAGTTTTAGTTGGGTTCGTATTTTTACCCGGAGTTTTAGTTGGGTTCGTATTTTTTACCCGGACTTTTTAGTTGGGTTAGTATTTTTGCCCGGAGTTTTAGTTGGGTTCGTATTTTTTACCCGGACTTTTAGTTGGGTTCGTAATTTTACCCGGAGTTTTAGTTGGGTTCGTAATTTTACCCGGACTTTTTAGTTGGGTTCGTAATTTTACACGGACTTTTTAGTTGGGTTCGTATTTTTTACCCGGAGTTTTAGTTGGGTTCGTAATTTTACCCGGAGTTTTAGTTGGGTTCGTAATTTTACCCGGACTTTTTAGTTGGGTTCGTATTTTTTACCCGGACTTTTAGTTGGGTTCGTAATTTTACCCGGAGTTTTAGTTGGGTTCGAATTTTTTACCCGGAGTTTTAGTTGTGTTCGTATTTTTTACCCGGAGTTTTAGTTGGGCTCGTATTTTTACCCGGAGTTTTAGTTGTGTTGGTAATTTTACCCGGAGTTTTTAGGTTGGGTTCATATTTTTTACCCGGAGTTTTAGTTGGGTTCGTATTTTTACCGGAGTTTTAGTTGGGTTCGTATTTTTACCCGGAGTTTTAGTTGGGCTCGTATTTTTTACCCGGACTTTTTAGTTGGGTTAGTATTTTTGCCCGGAGTTTTAGTAGGGTTCGTATTTTTTACCGGACTTTTAGTTGGGTTCGTAATTTTACCCGGAGTTTTAGTTGGGTTCGTAATTTTACCCGGAGTTTCACTTGGGTTCGTAATTTTACCCGGACTTTTTAGTTGGGTTCGTATTTTTTACCCGGACTTTTAGTTGGGTTCGTAATTTTACCCGGACTTTTAGTTGGGTTCGTATTTTTACCCGGACTTTTAGTTGGGTTCGTAATTTTACCCGGAGTTTTAGTTGGGTTCGTAATTTTACCCGGAGTTTTACTTGGGTTCGTAATTTTACCCGGACTTTTTAGTTGGGTTCGTATTTTCTACCCGGAGTTTTAGTTGGGTTCGTAATTTTACCCGGACTTTTTAGTTGGGTTCGTATTTTTACCCGGACTTTTAGTTGGGTTCGTAATTTTACCCGGAGTTTTAGTTGGGTTCGTATTTTTTACCCGGAGTTTGTTGGGTTCGTATTTTTACCCGGAGTTTTAGTTGGGTTCGTATTTTTACCCGGAGTTTTAGTTGTGTTGGTAATTTTACCCGGAGTTTTAGTTGGGTTCATATTTTTTACCGGACTTTTTAGTTGGGTTCGTATTTTTTACCCGGAGTTTTAGTTGGGTTCGTATTTTTTATCCGGAGTTTTAGTTGGGTTCGTATTTTTACCCGGAGTTTTAGTTGGGTTTGTATTTTTACCCGAGTTTTAGTTGGGTTCGTATTTTTTACCCGGACTTTTTAGTTGGGTTAGTATTTTTGCCCGGAGTTTTAGTTGGGTTCGTATTTTTTACCCGGAGTTTTAGTTGGGTTCGTATTTTTTACCCGGAGTTTTAGTTGGTTCGTATTTTTACCCGGAGTTTTAGTTGGGTTCGTATTTTTACCCGGAGTTTTAGTTGGGTTCGTATTTTTTACCCGGAGTTTTAGTTGGGTTCGTATTTTTACCCGGAGCTTTAGTTGGGTTCGTATTTTTACCCGGAGTTTTAGTTGGGTTCGTATTTTTTACCCGGAATTTTTAGTTGGGTTAGTATTTTTGCCCGGAGTTTTAGTTGGGTTCGTATTTTTTACCCGGACTTTTCAGTTGGGTTCGTAATTTTACCCGGAGTTTTAGTTGGGTTCGTAATTTTACCCGGAGTTTTAGTTAGGTTCGTAATTTTACCCGGAGTTTTAGTTGGTTCGTAATTTTACCCGGAGTTTTAGTTGGGTTCGTAATTTTACCCGGACTTTTTAGTTGGGTTCGTATTTTTTACCCGGACTTTTAGTTGGGTTCGTAATTTTACCCGGAGTTTTAGTTGGGTTCGTAATTTTACCCGAGTTTTAGTTGAGTTCGTAATTTTACCCGGAGTTTTAGTTGGGTTAGTAATTTTACCCGGACTTTTTATTTGGGTTCGTAATTTTACCCGGACTTTTTAGTTGGGTTCGTAATTTTACCGGAGTTTTAGTTGGGTTCGTAATTTTACCCGGAGTTTTAGTTGGGTTCGTAATTTTACCCGGACTTTTTAGTTGGGTTCGTATTTTTTACCCGGACTTTTAGTTGGGTTCGTAATTTTACCCGGAGTTTTAGTTGGGTTCGTAATTTTACCCGGAGTTTTAGTGGAGTTCGTAATTTTACCCGGAGTTTTAGTTGGGTTCGTAATTTTACCCGGACTTTTTAGTTGGGTTCGTAATTTTACCCGGACTTTTTAGTTGGGTTAGTAATTTTACCCGGACTTTTTAGTTGGGTTCGTAATCTTACCCGGAGTTTTAGTTGGGTTCGTAATTTTACCCGGACTTTTTAGTTGGGTTCGAATTTTTACCCGGACTTTTAGTTGGGTTCGTAATTTTACCCGGAGTTTTAGTTGGGTTCGTAATTTTACCCGGAGTTTTAGTTGGGTTCGTATTTTTACCCGGAGTTTTAGTTGTGTTGGTAATTTTACCCGGAGTTTTAGTTGGGTTCATATTTTTTACCCGGAGTTTTAGTTGGGCTCGTATTTTTACCCGGAGTTTTAGTTGGGTTCGTATTTTTACCCGGAGTTTTAGTTGGGTTCGTATTTTTTACCCGGACTTTTTAGTTGGGTTAGTATTTTTGCCCGGAGTTTTAGTTGGGTTCGTATTTTTTACCCGGACTTTTAGTTGGGTTCGTAATTTTACCCGGAGTTTTAGTTGGGTTCGTAATTTTACCCGGACTTTTTAGTTGGGTTCGTAATTTTACACGGACTTTTTAGTTGGGTTCGTATTTTTTACCCGGAGTTTTAGTTGGGTTCGTAATTTTACCCGGAGTTTTAGTTGGGTTCGTAATTTTACCCGGACTTTTTAGTTGGGTTCGTATTTTTTACCCGGACTTTTAGTTGGGTTCGTAATTTTACCCGGACTTTTTAGTTGGGTTCGTATTTTTTACCCGGACTTTTAGTTGGGTTCGTAATTTTACCCGGAGTTTTAGTTGGGTTCGTAATTTTACCCGGAGTTTTACTTGGGTTCGTAATTTTACCCGGACTTTTTAGTTGGGTTCGTATTTTCTACCCGGAGTTTTAGTTGGGTTCGTAATTTTACCCGGACTTTTTAGTTGGGTTCGTATTTTTTACCCGGACTTTTAGTTGGGTTCGTAATTTTACCCGGAGTTTTAGTTGGGTTCGTATTTTTTACCCGGAGTTTTGTTGGGTTCGTATTTTTTACCGGAGTTTTAGTTGGGTTCGTATTTTTACCCGGAGTTTTAGTTGTGTTGGTAATTTTACCCGGAGTTTTAGTTGGGTTCATATTTTTTACCGGACTTTTTAGTTGGGTTCGTATTTTTTACCCGGAGTTTTAGTTGGGTTCGTATTTTTTATCCGGAGTTTTAGTTGGGTTCGTATTTTTACCCGGAGTTTTAGTTGGGTTTGTATTTTTACCCGGAGTTTTAGTTGGGTTCGTATTTTTTACCCGGACTTTTTAGTTGGGTTAGTATTTTTGCCCGGAGTTTTAGTTGGGTTCGTATTTTTTACCCGGAGTTTTAGTTGGGTTCGTATTTTTTACCCGGAGTTTTAGTTGGGTTCGTATTTTTACCCGGAGTTTTAGTTGGGTTCGTATTTTTACCCGGAGTTTTAGTTGGGTTCGTATTTTTTACCCGGAGTTTTAGTTGGGTTCGTATTTTTACCCGGAGCTTTAGTTGGGTTCGTATTTTTACCCGGAGTTTTAGTTGGGTTCGTTATTTTTTACCCGGAATTTTTAGTTGGGTTAGTATTTTTGCCCGGAGTTTTAGTTGGGTTCGTATTTTTTTACCGGACTTTTTAGTTGGGTTCGTAATTTTACCCGGAGTTTTAGTTGGGTTCGTAATTTTACCCGAGTTTTAGTTAGGTTCGTAATTTTACCCGGAGTTTTAGTTGGGTTCGTAATTTTACCCGGAGTTTTAGTTGGGTTCGTAATTTACCGGAGTTTTAGTTGAGTTCGTAATTTTACCCGGAGTTTTAGTTGGGTTAGTAATTTACCCGGACTTTTTATTTGGGTTCGTAATTTTACCCGGACTTTTTAGTTGGGTTCGTAATTTTACCCGGAGTTTTAGTTGGGTTCGTAATTTTACCCGGAGTTTTAGTTGGGTTCGTAATTTTACCCGGACTTTTTAGTTGGGTTCGTATTTTTTACCCGGACTTTTAGTTGGGTTCGTAATTTTACCCGGAGTTTTAGTTGGGTTCGTAATTTTACCCGGAGTTTTAGTGGAGTTCGTAATTTTACCCGAAGTTTTAGTTGGGTTCGTAATTTTACCCGGACTTTTTAGTTGGGTTCGTAATTTTACCCGGACTTTTTAGTTGGGTTAGTAATTTTACCCGGACTTTTTAGTTGGGTTCGTAATCTTACCCGGAGTTTTAGTTGGGTTTGTAATTTTACCCGGACTTTTTAGTTGGGTTCGAATTTTTTACCCGGACTTTTAGTTGGGTTCGTAATTTTACCCGGAGTTTTAGTTGGGTTCGTAATTTTACCCGGAGTTTTAGTTGGGTTCGTATTTTTACCCGGAGTTTTAGTTGTGTTGGTAATTTTACCCGGAGTTTTAGTTGGGTTCATATTTTTTACCCGGAGTTTTAGTTGGGCTCGTATTTTTACCCGGAGTTTTAGTTGGGTTCGTATTTTTACCCGGAGTTTTAGTTGGGTTCGTATTTTTTACCCGGACTTTTTAGTTGGGTTAGTATTTTTGCCCGGAGTTTTAGTTGGGTTCGTATTTTTTACCCGGACTTTTAGTTGGGTTCGTATTTTACCCGGAGTTTTAGTTGGGTTCGTAATTTTACCCGGACTTTTTAGTTGGGTTCGTAATTTTACACGGACTTTTTAGTTGGGTTCGTATTTTTTACCCGGAGTTTTAGTTGGGTTCGTAATTTTACCCGGAGTTTTAGTTGGGTTCGTAATTTTACCCGGACTTTTTAGTTGGGTTCGTATTTTTTACCCGGACTTTTAGTTGGGTTCGTAATTTTACCCGGAGTTTTAGTTGGGTTCGAATTTTTTACCCGGAGTTTTAGTTGGGTTCGTATTTTTTACCCGGAGTTTTAGTTGGGATCGTATTTTTACCCGGAGTTTTAGTTGTGTTGGTAATTTTACCCGGAGTTTTAGTTGGGTTCATATTTTTTACCCGGAGTTTTAGTTGGGTTCGTATTTTTACCCGGAGTTTTAGTTGGGTTCGTATTTTTACCCGGAGTTTTAGTTGGGTTCGTATTTTTTACCCGGACTTTTTAGTTGGGTTAGTATTTTTGCCCGGAGTTTTAGTAGGGTTCGTATTTTTTACCCGGACTTTTAGTTGGGTTCGTAATTTTACCCGGAGTTTTAGTTGGGTTCGTAATTTTACCCGGAGTTTCACTTGGGTTCGTAATTTTACCCGGACTTTTTAGTTGGGTTCGTATTTTTTACCCGGACTTTTAGTTGGGTTCGTAATTTTACCCGGACTTTTTAGTTGGGTTCGTATTTTTTACCCGGACTTTTAGTTGGGTTCGTAATTTTACCCGGAGTTTTAGTTGGGTTCGTAATTTTACCCGGAGTTTTACTTGGGTTCGTAATTTTACCCGGACTTTTTAGTTGGGTTCGTATTTTCTACCCGGAGTTTTAGTTGGGTTCGTAATTTTACCCGAGTTTTAGTTGGGTTCGTAATTTTACCCGGAGTTTTACTTGGGTTCGTAATTTTACCCGGACTTTTTAGTTTGGTTCGTATTTTTACCCGGAGTTTTAGTTGTGTTGGTAATTTTACCCGGAGTTTTAGTTGGGTTCATATTTTTTACCCGGAGTTTTAGTTGGGTTCGTATTTTTTATCCGGAGTTTTAGTTGGGTTCGTATTTTTTACCCGGAGTTTTAGTTGGGTTTGTATTTTTACCCGGAGTTTTAGTTGGGTTCGTATTTTTTACCCGGACTTTTTAGTTGGGTTAGAATTTTTGCCCGGAGTTTTAGTTGGGTTCGTATTTTTTACCCGGAGTTTTAGTTGGGTTCGTATTTTTTACCCGGAGTTTTAGGTGGGTTCGTATTTTTACCCGAGTTTTAGTTGGGTTCGTATTTTTACCCGGAGTTTTAGTTGGGTTCGTATTTTTACCCGGAGTTTTAGATGGGTTCGTATTTTTACCCGGAGCTTTAGTTGGGTTCGTATTTTTACCCGGAGTTTTAGTTGGGTTCGTATTTTTTACCCGGACTTTTTAGTTGGGTTAGTATTTTTGCCGGAGTTTTAGTTGGGTTCGTATTTTTTACCGGACTTTTTAGTTGGGTTAGTATTTTTGCCCGGAGTTTTAGTTGGGTTCGTAATTTTACCCGGAGTTTTAGTTGGGTTCGTAATTTTACCCGGAGTTTTAGTTGGGTTCGTAATTTTACCCGGAGTTTTAGTTGGGTTCGTAATTTTACCCGGACTTTTTAGTTGGGTTCGTATTTTTTACCCGGACTTTTAGTTGGGTTCGTAATTTTACCCGGAGTTTCAGTTGGGTTCGTAATTTTACCCGGAGTTTTAGTTGAGTTCGTAATTTTACCCGGAGTTTTCGTTGGGTTCGTAATTTTACCCGGACTTTTTGGTTGGGTTCGTAATTTTACCCGGACTTTTTAGTTGGGTTCGTAATTTTACCCGGACTTTTTAGTTGGGTTCGTAATCTTACCCGGAGTTTTAGTTGGGTTCGTAATTTTACCCGGACTTTTTAGTTGGGTTCGAATTTTTTACCCGGAGTTTTAGTTGGGTTCATATTTTTTACCGGACTTTTTAGTTGGGTTCGTATTTTTTACCCGGAGTTTTAGTTGGGTTCGTATTTTTTATCCGGAGTTTTAGTTGGGTTCGTATTTTTACCCGGAGTTTTAGTTGGGTTTGTATTTTTACCCGGAGTTTTAGTTGGGTTCGTATTTTTTACCCGGACTTTTTAGTTGGGTTAGTATTTTTGCCCGGAGTTTTAGTTGGGTTCGTATTTTTTACCGGAGTTTTAGTTGGGTTCGTATTTTTTACCCGTAGTTTTAGTTGGGTTCGTATTTTTACCCGGAGTTTTAGTTGGGTTCGTATTTTTACCCGGAGTTTTAGTTGGGTTCGTATTTTTTACCCGGACTTTTTAGTTGGGTTAGTATTTTTGCCCGGAGTTTTAGTTGGGTTCGTATTTTTTACCGGAGTTTTAGTTGGGTTCGTATTTTTTACCCGGAGTTTTAGGTGGGTTCGTATTTTACCCGGAGTTTTAGTTGGGTTCGTATTTTTACCGGAGTTTTAGTTGGGTTCGTATTTTTTACCCGGAGTTTTAGATGGGTTCGTATTTTTACCCGGAGCTTTAGTTGGGTTCGTATTTTTACCCGGAGTTTTAGTTGGGTTCGTATTTTTTACCCGGACTTTTTAGTTGGGTTAGTATTTTTGCCCGGAGTTTTAGTTGGGTTCGTATTTTTTACCCGGACTTTTTAGTTGGGTTAGTATTTTTGCCCGGAGTTTTAGTTGGGTTCGTAATTTTACCCGGAGTTTTAGTTGGGTTCGTAATTTTACCCGGAGTTTTAGTTGGGTTCGTAATTTTACCCGGAGTTTTAGTTGGGTTCGTAATTTTACCCGGACTTTTTAGTTGGGTTCGTATTTTTTACCCGGACTTTAGTTGGGTTCGTAATTTTACCCGGAGTTTCAGTTGGGTTCGTAATTTTACCCGGAGTTTTAGTTGAGTTCGTAATTTTACCCGGAGTTTTCGTTGGGTTCGTAATTTTTACCCGGACTTTTTGGTTGGGTTCGTAATTTTACCCGGACTTTTTAGTTGGGTTCGTAATTTTACCCGGACTTTTTAGTTGGGTTCGTAATCTTACCCGGAGTTTTAGTTGGGTTCGTAATTTTACCCGGACTTTTTAGTTGGGTTCGAATTTTTTACCCGGAGTTTTAGTTGGGTTCATATTTTTTACCGGACTTTTTAGTTGGGTTCGTATTTTTTACCCGGAGTTTTAGTTGGGTTCGTATTTTTTATCCGGAGTTTTAGTTGGGTTCGTATTTTTACCCGGAGTTTTAGTTGGGTTTGTATTTTTACCCGGAGTTTTAGTTGGGTTCGTATTTTTTACCCGGACTTTTTAGTTGGGTTAGTATTTTTGCCCGGAGTTTTAGTTGGGTTCGTATTTTTTACCCGGAGTTTTAGTTGGGTTCGTATTTTTTACCCGGAGTTTTAGTTGGGTTCGTATTTTTACCCGGAGTTTTAGTTGGGTTCGTATTTTTACCCGGAGTTTTAGTTGGGTTCGTATTTTTTACCCGGAGTTTTAGTTGGGTTCGTATTTTTACCCGGAGCTTTAGTTGGGTTCGTATTTTTACCCGGAGTTTTAGTTGGGTTCGTATTTTTTACCCGGAATTTTTAGTTGGGTTAGTATTTTTGCCCGGAGTTTTAGTTGGGTTCGTATTTTTTTACCCGGACTTTTTAGTTGGGTTCGTAATTTTACCCGGAGTTTTAGTTGGGTTCGTAATTTTACCCGGAGTTTTAGTTAGGTTCGTAATTTTACCCGGAGTTTTAGTTGGGTTCGTAATTTTACCCGGAGTTTTAGTTGGGTTCGTAATTTTACCCGGACTTTTTAGTTGGGTTCGTATTTTTTACCGGACTTTTAGTTGGGTTCGTAATTTTACCCGGAGTTTTAGTTGGGTTCGTAATTTTACCCGGAGTTTTAGTTGAGTTCGTAATTTTACCCGAGTTTTAGTTGGGTTAGTAATTTTACCCGGACTTTTTATTTGGGTTCGTAATTTTACCCGGACTTTTAGTTGGGTTCGTAATTTTACCCGGAGTTTTAGTTGGGTTCGTAATTTTACCCGGAGTTTTAGTTGGGTTCGTAATTTTACCCGGACTTTTTAGTTGGGTTCATATTTTTTACCCGGACTTTTAGTTGGGTTCGTAATTTTACCCGGAGTTTTAGTTGGGTTCGTAATTTTACCCGGAGTTTTAGTGGAGTTCGTAATTTTACCCGGAGTTTTAGTTGGGTTCGTAATTTTACCCGGACTTTTTAGTTGGGTTCGTAATTTTACCCGGACTTTTAGTTGGGTTAGTAATTTTACCCGGACTTTTTAGTTGGGTTCGTAATCTTACCCGGAGTTTTAGTTGGGTTCGTAATTTTACCCGGACTTTTTAGTTGGGTTCGAATTTTTTACCCGGACTTTTAGTTGGGTTCGTAATTTTACCCGGAGTTTTAGTTGGGTTCGTAATTTTACCCGGAGTTTTAGTTGGGTTCGTATTTTTACCCGGAGTTTTAGTTGTGTTGGTAATTTTACCCGGAGTTTTAGTTGGGTTCATATTTTTTACCCGGAGTTTTAGTTGGGCTCGTATTTTTACCCGGAGTTTTAGTTGGGGTTCGTATTTTTACCCGGAGTTTTAGTTGGGTTCGTATTTTTTACCCGGACTTTTTAGTTGGGTTAGTATTTTTGCCCGCCGGAGTTTTAGTTGGGTTCGTATTTTTTACCCGGACTTTTAGTTGGGTTCGTAATTTTACCCGGAGTTTTAGTTGGGTTCGTAATTTTACCCGGACTTTTTAGTTGGGTTCGTAATTTTACACGGACTTTTTAGTTGGGTTCGTATTTTTTACCCGTAGTTTTTAGTTGGGTTCGTAATTTTACTCGGAGTTTTAGTTGGGTTCGTAATTTTACCCGGACTTTTTAGTTGGTTCGTATTTTTTACCCGGACTTTTAGTTGGGTTCGTAATTTTACCCGGAGTTTTAGTTGGGTTCGAATTTTTTACCCGGAGTTTTAGTTGGGTTCGTATTTTTTACCCGGAGTTTTAGTTGGGATCGTATTTTTACCGGAGTTTTAGTTGTGTTGGTAATTTTACCCGGAGTTTTAGTTGGGTTCATATTTTTTACCCGGAGTTTTAGTTGGGTTCGTATTTTTACCCGGAGTTTTAGTTGGGTTCGTATTTTTACCCGGAGTTTTAGTTGGGTTCGTATTTTTTACCCGGACTTTTTAGTTGGGTTAGTATTTTTGCCCGGAGTTTTAGTAGGGTTCGTATTTTTTACCCGGACTTTTAGTTGGGTTCGTAATTTTACCCGGAGTTTTAGTTGGGTTCGTAATTTTACCCGGAGTTTCACTTGGGTTCGTAATTTTACCCGGACTTTTTAGTTGGGTTCGTATTTTTTACCCGGACTTTTAGTTGGGTTCGTAATTTTACCCGGACTTTTTAGTTGGGTTCGTATTTTTTACCCGGACTTTTAGTTGGGTTCGTAATTTTACCCGGAGTTTTAGTTGGGTTCGTAATTTTACCCGGAGTTTTAGTTGAGTTCGTAATTTTACCCGGAGTTTTAGTTGGGTTAGTAATTTTACCCGGACTTTTTATTTGGGTTCGTAATTTTACCCGGACTTTTTAGTTGGGTTCGTAATTTTACCCGGAGTTTTAGTTGGGTTCGTAATTTTACCCGGAGTTTTAGTTGGGTTCGTAATTTTACCCGGACTTTTTAGTTGGGTTCATATTTTTTACCCGGACTTTTAGTTGGGTTCGTAATTTTACCCGGAGTTTTAGTTGGGTTCGTAATTTTACCCGGAGTTTTAGTGGAGTTCGTAATTTTACCCGGAGTTTTAGTTGGGTTCGTAATTTTACCCGGACTTTTTAGTTGGGTTCGTAATTTTACCCGGACTTTTTAGTTGGGTTAGTAATTTTACCCGGACTTTTTAGTTGGGTTCGTAATCTTACCCGGAGTTTTAGTTGGGTTCGTAATTTTACCCGGACTTTTTAGTTGGGTTCGAATTTTTTACCCGGACTTTTAGTTGGGTTCGTAATTTTACCCGGAGTTTTAGTTGGGTTCGTAATTTTACCCGGAGTTTTAGTTGGGTTCGTATTTTTACCCGGAGTTTTAGTTGTGTTGGTAATTTTACCCGGAGTTTTAGTTGGGTTCATATTTTTTACCCGGAGTTTTAGTTGGGCTCGTATTTTTACCCGGAGTTTTAGTTGGGTTCGTATTTTTACCCGGAGTTTTAGTTGGGTTCGTATTTTTTACCCGGACTTTTTAGTTGGGTTAGTATTTTTGCCCGGAGTTTTAGTTGGGTTCGTATTTTTTACCCGGACTTTTAGTTGGGTTCGTAATTTTACCCGGAGTTTTAGTTGGGTTCGTAATTTTACCGGACTTTTTAGTTGGGTTCGTAATTTTACACGGACTTTTTAGTTGGGTTCGTATTTTTTACCCGGAGTTTTAGTTGGGTTCGTAATTTTACCCGGAGTTTTAGTTGGGTTCGTAATTTTACCCGGACTTTTTAGTTGGGTTCGTATTTTTTACCCGGACTTTTAGTTGGGTTCGTAATTTTACCCGGAGTTTTAGTTGGGTTCGAATTTTTTACCCGGAGTTTTAGTTGGGTTCGTATTTTTTACCCGGAGTTTTAGTTGGGATCGTATTTTTACCCGGAGTTTTAGTTGTGTTGGTAATTTTACCCGGAGTTTTAGTTGGGTTCATATTTTTTACCCGGAGTTTTAGTTGGGTTCGTATTTTTACCCGGAGTTTTAGTTGGGTTCGTATTTTTACCCGGAGTTTTAGTTGGGTTCGTATTTTTTACCCGGACTTTTTAGTTGGGTTAGTATTTTTGCCGGAGTTTTAGTAGGGTTCGTATTTTTTACCCGGACTTTTAGTTGGGTTCGTAATTTTACCCGGAGTTTTAGTTGGGTTCGTAATTTTACCGGAGTTTCACTTGGGTTCGTAATTTTACCCGGACTTTTTAGTTGGGTTCGTATTTTTTACCCGGACTTTTAGTTGGGTTCGTAATTTTACCCGGACTTTTTAGTTGGGTTCGTATTTTTTACCCGGACTTTTAGTTGGGTTCGTAATTTTACCCGGAGTTTTAGTTGGGTTCGTAATTTTACCCGGAGTTTTACTTGGGTTCGTAATTTTACCCGGACTTTTTAGTTGGGTTCGTATTTTCTACCCGGAGTTTTAGTTGGGTTCGTAATTTTACCCGGAGTTTTAGTTGGGTTCGTAATTTTACCCGGAGTTTTACTTGGGTTCGTAATTTTACCCGGACTTTTTAGTTTGGTTCGTATTTTTACCCGGAGTTTTAGTTGTGTTGGTAATTTTACCGCGAGTTTTAGTTGGGTTCATATTTTTTACCCGGAGTTTTAGTTGGGTTCGTATTTTTTATCCGGAGTTTTAGTTGGGTTCGTATTTTTACCCGGAGTTTTAGTTGGGTTTGTATTTTTACCCGGAGTTTTAGTTGGGTTCGTATTTTTTACCCGGACTTTTTAGTTGGGTTAGTATTTTTGCCCGGAGTTTTAGTTGGGTTCGTATTTTTTACCCGGAGTTTTAGTTGGGTTCGTATTTTTTTACCCGGAGTTTTAGGTGGGTTCGTATTTTTACCCGGAGTTTTAGTTGGGTTCGTATTTTTACCCGGAGTTTTAGTTGGGTTCGTATTTTTTACCCGGAGTTTTAGATGGGTTCGTATTTTTACCCGGAGCTTTAGTTGGGTTCGTATTTTTACCCGGAGTTTTAGTTGGGTTCGTATTTTTTACCCGGACTTTTTAGTTGGGTTAGTATTTTTGCCCGGAGTTTTAGTTGGGTTCGTATTTTTTACCCGGACTTTTTAGTTGGGTTAGTATTTTTGCCCGGAGTTTTAGTTGGGTTCGTAATTTTACCCGGAGTTTTAGTTGGGTTCGTAATTTTACCCGGAGTTTTAGTTGGGTTCGTAATTTTACCCGGAGTTTTAGTTGGGTTCGTAATTTTACCCGGACTTTTTAGTTGGGTTCGTATTTTTTACCCGGACTTTTAGTTGGGTTCGTAATTTTACCCGGAGTTTCAGTTGGGTTCGTAATTTTACCCGGAGTTTTAGTTGAGTTCGTAATTTTACCCGGAGTTTTCGTTGGGTTCGTAATTTTACCCGGACTTTTTGGTTGGGTTCGTAATTTTACCCGGACTTTTTAGTTGGGTTCGTAATTTTACCCGGACTTTTTAGTTGGGTTCGTAATCTTACCCGGAGTTTTAGTTGGGTTCGTAATTTTACCCGGACTTTTTAGTTGGGTTCGAATTTTTTACCCGGACTTTTAGTTGGGTTCGTAATTTTACCCGGAGTTTTAGTTGGGTTCGTAATTTTACCCGGAGTTTTAGTTGGGTTCGTATTTTTACCCGGAGTTTTAGTTGTGTTGGTAATTTTACCCGGAGTTTTAGTTGGGTTCATATTTTTTACCCGGAGTTTTAGTTGGGCTCGTATTTTTACCCGGAGTTTTAGTTGGGTTCGTATTTTTACCCGGAGTTTTAGTTGGGTTCGTATTTTTTACCCGGACTTTTTAGTTGGGTTAGTATTTTTGCCCGGAGTTTTAGTTGGGTTCGTATTTTTTACCCGGACTTTTAGTTGGGTTCGTAATTTTACCCGGAGTTTTAGTTGGGTTCGTAATTTTACCCGGACTTTTTAGTTGGGTTCGTAATTTTACACGGACTTTTTAGTTGGGTTCGTATTTTTTACCCGGAGTTTTAGTTGGGTTCGTAATTTTACCCGGAGTTTTAGTTGGGTTCGTAATTTTACCCGGACTTTTTAGTTGGGTTCGTATTTTTTACCCGGACTTTTAGTTGGGTTCGTAATTTTACCCGGAGTTTTAGTTGGGTTCGAATTTTTTACCCGGAGTTTTAGTTGGGTTCGTATTTTTTACCCGGAGTTTTAGTTGGGATCGTATTTTTACCCGGAGTTTTAGTTGTGTTGGTAATTTTACCCGGAGTTTTAGTTGGGTTCATATTTTTTACCCGGAGTTTTAGTTGGGTTCGTATTTTTACCCGGAGTTTTAGTTGGGTTCGTATTTTTACCCGGAGTTTTAGTTGGGTTCGTATTTTTTACCCGGACTTTTTAGTTGGGTTAGTATTTTTGCCCGGAGTTTTAGTAGGGTTCGTATTTTTTACCCGGACTTTTAGTTGGGTTCGTAATTTTACCCGGAGTTTTAGTTGGGTTCGTAATTTTACCCGGAGTTTCACTTGGGTTCGTAATTTTACCCGGACTTTTTAGTTGGGTTCGTATTTTTTACCCGGACTTTTAGTTGGGTTCGTAATTTTACCCGGACTTTTTAGTTGGGTTCGTATTTTTTACCCGGACTTTTAGTTGGGTTCGTAATTTTACCCGGAGTTTTAGTTGGGTTCGTAATTTTACCCGGAGTTTTACTTGGGTTCGTAATTTTACCCGGACTTTTTAGTTGGGTTCGTATTTTCTACCCGGAGTTTTAGTTGGGTTCGTAATTTTACCCGGAGTTTTAGTTGGGTTCGTAATTTTACCCGGAGTTTTACTTGGGTTCGTAATTTTACCCGGACTTTTTAGTTTGGTTCGTATTTTTACCCGGAGTTTTAGTTGTGTTGGTAATTTTACCCGGAGTTTTAGTTGGGTTCATACTTTTTACCCGGAGTTTTAGTTGGGTTCGTATTTTTTATCCGGAGTTTTAGTTGGGTTCGTATTTTTACCCGGAGTTTTAGTTGGGTTTGTATTTTTACCCGGAGTTTTAGTTGGGTTCGTATTTTTTACCCGGACTTTTTAGTTGGGTTAGTATTTTTGCCCGGAGTTTTAGTTGGGTTCGTATTTTTTACCCGGAGTTTTAGTTGGGTTCGTATTTTTTACCCGGAGTTTTAGGTGGGTTCGTATTTTTACCCGGAGTTTTAGTTGGGTTCGTATTTTTACCCGGAGTTTTCGTTGGGTTCGTAATTTTACCCGGACTTTTTGGTTGGGTTCGTAATTTTACCCGGACTTTTTAGTTGGGTTCGTAATTTTACCCGGACTTTTTAGTTGGGTTCGTAATCTTACCCGGAGTTTTAGTTGGGTTCGTAATTTTACCCGGACTTTTTAGTTGGGTTCGAATTTTTTACCCGGAGTTTTAGTTGGGTTCATATTTTTTACCGGACTTTTTAGTTGGGTTCGTATTTTTTACCCGGAGTTTTAGTTGGGTTCGTATTTTTTATCCGGAGTTTTAGTTGGGTTCGTATTTTTACCCGGAGTTTTAGTTGGGTTCGTATTTTTTACCCGGACTTTTTAGTTGGGTTAGTATTTTTGCCCGGAGTTTTAGTTGGGTTCGTATTTTTTACCCGGAGTTTTAGTTGGGTTCGTATTTTTTACCCGGAGTTTTAGTTGGGTTCGTATTTTTACCCGGAGTTTTAGTTGGGTTCGTATTTTTACCCGGAGTTTTAGTTGGGTTCGTATTTTTTACCCGGAGTTTTAGTTGGGTTCGTATTTTTACCCGGAGCTTTAGTTGGGTTCGTAATTTTACCCGGACTTTTTAGTTGGGTTCGTAATTTTACCCGGACTTTTTAGTTGGGTTCGTAATCTTACCCGGAGTTTTAGTTGGGTTCGTAATTTTACCCGGACTTTTTAGTTGGGTTCGAATTTTTTACCCGGACTTTTAGTTGGGTTCGTAATTTTACCCGGAGTTTTAGTTGGGTTCGTAATTTTACCCGGAGTTTTAGTTGGGTTCGTATTTTTACCCGGAGTTTTAGTTGTGTTGGTAATTTTACCCGGAGTTTTAGTTGGGTTCATATTTTTTACCCGGAGTTTTAGTTGGGCTCGTATTTTTACCCGGAGTTTTAGTTGGGTTCGTATTTTTACCCGGAGTTTTAGTTGGGTTCGTATTTTTTACCCGGACTTTTTAGTTGGGTTAGTATTTTTGCCCGGAGTTTTAGTTGGGTTCGTATTTTTTACCCGGACTTTTAGTTGGGTTCGTAATTTTACCCGGAGTTTTAGTTGGGTTCGTAATTTTACCCGGACTTTTTAGTTGGGTTCGTAATTTTACACGGACTTTTTAGTTGGGTTCGTATTTTTTACCCGGAGTTTTAGTTGGGTTCGTAATTTTACCCGGAGTTTTAGTTGGGTTCGTAATTTTACCCGGACTTTTTAGTTGGGTTCGTATTTTTTACCCGGACTTTTAGTTGGGTTCGTAATTTTACCCGGAGTTTTAGTTGGGTTCGAATTTTTTACCCGGAGTTTTAGTTGGGTTCGTATTTTTCACCCGGAGTTTTAGTTGGGATCGTATTTTTACCCGGAGTTTTAGTTGTGTTGGTAATTTTACCCGGAGTTTTAGTTGGGTTCATATTTTTTACCCGGAGTTTTAGTTGGGTTCGTATTTTTACCCGGAGTTTTAGTTGGGTTCGTATTTTTACCCGGAGTTTTAGTTGGGTTCGTATTTTTTACCCGGACTTTTTAGTTGGGTTAGTATTTTTGCCCGGAGTTTTAGTAGGGTTCGTATTTTTTACCCGGACTTTTAGTTGGGTTCGTAATTTTACCCGGAGTTTTAGTTGGGTTCGTAATTTTACCCGGAGTTTCACTTGGGTTCGTAATTTTACCCGGACTTTTTAGTTGGGTTCGTATTTTTTACCCGGACTTTTAGTTGGGTTCGTAATTTTACCCGGACTTTTTAGTTGGGTTCGTATTTTTTACCCGGACTTTTAGTTGGGTTCGTAATTTTACCCGGAGTTTTAGTTGGGTTCGTAATTTTACCCGGAGTTTTACTTGGGTTCGTAATTTTACCCGGACTTTTTAGTTGGGTTCGTATTTTCTACCCGGAGTTTTAGTTGGGTTCGTAATTTTACCCGGAGTTTTAGTTGGGTTCGTAATTTTACCCGGAGTTTTACTTGGGTTCGTAATTTTACCCGGACTTTTTAGTTTGGTTCGTATTTTTACCCGGAGTTTTAGTTGTGTTGGTAATTTTACCCGGAGTTTTAGTTGGGTTCATACTTTTTACCCGGAGTTTTAGTTGGGTTCGTATTTTTTATCCGGAGTTTTAGTTGGGTTCGTATTTTTACCCGGAGTTTTAGTTGGGTTTGTATTTTTACCCGGAGTTTTAGTTGGGTTCGTATTTTTTACCCGGACTTTTTAGTTGGGTTAGTATTTTTGCCCGGAGTTTTAGTTGGGTTCGTATTTTTTACCCGGAGTTTTAGTTGGGTTCGTATTTTTTACCCGGAGTTTTAGGTGGGTTCGTATTTTTACCCGGAGTTTTAGTTGGGTTCGTATTTTTACCCGGAGTTTTAGTTGGGTTCGTATTTTTTACCCGGAGTTTTAGATGGGTTCGTATTTTTACCCGGAGCTTTAGTTGGGTTCGTATTTTTACCCGGAGTTTTAGTTGGGTTCGTATTTTTTACCCGGACTTTTTAGTTGGGTTAGTATTTTTGCCCGGAGTTTTAGTTGGGTTCGTATTTTTTACCCGGACTTTTTAGTTGGGTTAGTATTTTTGCCCGGAGTTTTAGTTGGGTTCGTAATTTTACCCGGAGTTTTAGTTGGGTTCGTAATTTTACCCGGAGTTTTAGTTGGGTTCGTAATTTTACCCGGAGTTTTAGTTGGGTTCGTAATTTTACCCGGACTTTTTAGTTGGGTTCGTATTTTTTACCCGGACTTTTAGTTGGGTTCGTAATTTTACCCGGAGTTTCAGTTGGGTTCGTAATTTTACCCGGAGTTTTAGTTGAGTTCGTAATTTTACCCGGAGTTTTCGTTGGGTTCGTAATTTTACCCGGACTTTTTGGTTGGGTTCGTAATTTTACCCGGACTTTTTAGTTGGGTTCGTAATTTTACCCGGACTTTTTAGTTGGGTTCGTAATCTTACCCGGAGTTTTAGTTGGGTTCGTAATTTTACCCGGACTTTTTAGTTGGGTTCGAATTTTTTACCCGGAGTTTTAGTTGGGTTCATATTTTTTACCGGACTTTTTAGTTGGGTTCGTATTTTTTACCCGGAGTTTTAGTTGGGTTCGTATTTTTTATCCGGAGTTTTAGTTGGGTTCGTATTTTTACCCGGAGTTTTAGTTGGGTTCGTATTTTTTACCCGGACTTTTTAGTTGGGTTAGTATTTTTGCCCGGAGTTTTAGTTGGGTTCGTATTTTTTACCCGGAGTTTTAGTTGGGTTCGTATTTTTTACCCGGAGTTTTAGTTGGGTTCGTATTTTTACCCGGAGTTTTAGTTGGGTTCGTATTTTTACCCGGAGTTTTAGTTGGGTTCGTATTTTTTACCCGGAGTTTTAGTTGGGTTCGTATTTTTACCCGGAGCTTTAGTTGGGTTCGTACTTTTACCCGGAGTTTTAGTTGGGTTCGTATTTTTTACCCGGAATTTTTAGTTGGGTTAGTATTTTTGCCCGGAGTTTTAGTTGGGTTCGTATTTTTTTACCCGGGCTTTTTAGTTGGGTTCGTAATTTTACCCGGAGTTTTAGTTGGGTTCGTAATTTTACCCGGAGTTTTAGTTAGGTTCGTAATTTTACCCGGAGTTTTAGTTGGGTTCGTAATTTTACCCGGAGTTTTAGTTGGGTTCGTAATTTTACCCGGACTTTTTAGTTGGGTTCGTATTTTTTACCCGGACTTTTAGTTGGGTTCGTAATTTTACCCGGAGTTTTAGTTGGGTTCGTAATTTTACCCGGAGTTTTAGTTGAGTTCGTAATTTTACCCGGAGTTTTAGTTGGGTTAGTAATTTTACCCGGACTTTTTATTTGGATTCGTAATTTTACCCGGACTTTTTAGTTGGGTTCGTAATTTTACCCGGAGTTTTAGTTGGGTTCGTAATTTTACCCGGAGTTTTAGTTGGGTTCGTAATTTTACCCGGACTTTTTAGTTGGGTTCGTATTTTTTACCCGGACTTTTAGTTGGGTTCGTAACTTTACCCGGAGTTTTAGTTGGGTTCGTAATTTTACCCGGAGTTTTAGTGGAGTTCGTAATTTTACCCGGAGTTTTAGTTGGGTTCGTAATTTTACCCGGACTTTTTAGTTGGGTTCGTATTTTTTACCCGGACTTTTAGTTGGGTTCGTAATTTTACCCGGAGTTTCAGTTGGGTTCGTAATTTCACCCGGAGTTTTAGTTGAGTTCGTAATTTTACCCGGAGTTTTCGTTGGGTTCGTAATTTTACCCGGACTTTTTGGTTGGGTTCGTAATTTTACCCGGACTTTTTAGTTGGGTTCGTAATTTTACCCGGACTTTTTAGTTGGGTTCGTAATCTTACCCGGAGTTTTAGTTGGGTTCGTAATTTTACCAGGACTTTTTAGTTGGGTTCGAATTTTTTACCCGGAGTTTTAGTTGGGTTCATATTTTTTACCGGACTTTTTAGTTGGGTTCGTATTTTTTACCCGGAGTTTTAGTTGGGTTCGTATTTTTTATCCGGAGTTTTAGTTGGGTTCGTATTTTTACCCGGAGTTTTAGTTGGGTTCGTATTTTTTACCCGGACTTTTTAGTTGGGTTAGTATTTTTGCCCGGAGTTTTAGTTGGGTTCGTATTTTTTACCCGGAGTTTTAGTTGGGTTCGTATTTTTTACCCGGAGTTTTAGTTGGGTTCGTATTTTTACCCGGAGTTTTAGTTGGGTTCGTATTTTTACCCGGAGTTTTAGTTGGGTTCGTATTTTTTACCCGGAGTTTTAGTTGGGTTCGTATTTTTACCCGGAGCTTTAGTTGGGTTCGTATTTTTACCCGGAGTTTTAGTTTTGTTCGTATTTTTTACCCGGAATTTTTAGTTGGGTTAGTATTTTTGCCCGGAGTTTTAGTTGGGTTCGTATTTTTTTACCCGGGCTTTTTAGTTGGGTTCGTAATTTTACCCGGAGTTTTAGTTGGGTTCGTAATTTTACCCGGAGTTTTAGTTAGGTTCGTAATTTTACCCGGAGTTTTAGTTGGGTTCGTAATTTTACCCGGAGTTTTAGTTGGGTTCGTAATTTTACCCGGACTTTTTAGTTGGGTTCGTATTTTTTACCCGGACTTTTAGTTGGGTTCGTAATTTTACCCGGAGTTTTAGTTGGGTTCGTAATTTTACCCGGAGTTTTAGTTGAGTTCGTAATTTTACCCGGAGTTTTAGTTGGGTTAGTAATTTTACCCGGACTTTTTATTTGGATTCGTAATTTTACCCGGACTTTTTAGTTGGGTTCGTAATTTTACCCGGAGTTTTAGTTGGGTTCGTAATTTTACCCGGAGTTTTAGTTGGGTTCGTAATTTTACCCGGACTTTTTAGTTGGGTTCGTATTTTTTACCCGGACTTTTAGTTGGGTTCGTAATTTTACCCGGAGTTTTAGTTGGGTTCGTAATTTTACCCGGAGTTTTAGTGGAGTTCGTAATTTTACCCGGAGTTTTAGTTGGGTTCGTAATTTTACCCGGACTTTTTAGTTGGGTTCGTAATTTTACCCGGACTTTTTAGTTGGGTTAGTAATTTTACCCGGACTTTTTAGTTGGGTTCGTAATCTTACCCGGAGTTTTAGTTGGGTTCGTAATTTTACCCGGACTTTTTAGTTGGGTTCGAATTTTTTACCCGGACTTTTAGTTGGGTTCGTAATTTTACCCGGAGTTTTAGTTGGGTTCGTAATTTTACCCGGAGTTTTAGTTGGGTTCGTATTTTTACCCGGAGTTTTAGTTGTGTTGGTAATTTTACCCGGAGTTTTAGTTGGGTTCATATTTTTTACCCGGAGTTTTAGTTGGGCTCGTATTTTTACCCGGAGTTTTAGTTGGGTTCGTATTTTTACCCGGAGTTTTAGTTGGGTTCGTATTTTTTACCCGGACTTTTTAGTTGGGTTAGTATTTTTGCCCGGAGTTTTAGTTGGGTTCGTATTTTTTACCCGGACTTTTAGTTGGGTTCGTAATTTTACCCGGAGTTTTAGTTGGGTTCGTAATTTTACCCGGACTTTTTAGTTGGGTTCGTAATTTTACACGGACTTTTTAGTTGGGTTCGTATTTTTTACCCGGAGTTTTAGTTGGGTTCGTAATTTTACCCGGAGTTTTAGTTGGGTTCGTAATTTTACCCGGACTTTTTAGTTGGGTTCGTATTTTTTACCCGGACTTTTAGTTGGGTTCGTAATTTTACCCGGAGTTTTAGTTGGGTTCGAATTTTTTACCCGGAGTTTTAGTTGGGTTCGTATTTTTTACCCGGAGTTTTAGTTGGGATCGTATTTTTACCCGGAGTTTTAGTTGTGTTGGTAATTTTACCCGGAGTTTTAGTTGGGTTCATATTTTTTACCCGGAGTTTTAGTTGGGTTCGTATTTTTACCCGGAGTTTTAGTTGGGTTCGTATTTTTACCCGGAGTTTTAGTTGGGTTCGTATTTTTTACCCGGACTTTTTAGTTGGGTTAGTATTTTTGCCCGGAGTTTTAGTAGGGTTCGTATTTTTTACCCGGACTTTTAGTTGGGTTCGTAATTTTACCCGGAGTTTTAGTTGGGTTCGTAATTTTACCCGGAGTTTCACTTGGGTTCGTAATTTTACCCGGACTTTTTAGTTGGGTTCGTATTTTTTACCCGGACTTTTAGTTGGGTTCGTAATTTTACCCGGACTTTTTAGTTGGGTTCGTATTTTTTACCCGGACTTTTAGTTGGGTTCGTAATTTTACCCGGAGTTTTAGTTGGGTTCGTAATTTTACCCGGAGTTTTACTTGGGTTCGTAATTTTACCCGGACTTTTTAGTTGGGTTCGTATTTTCTACCCGGAGTTTTAGTTGGGTTCGTAATTTTACCCGGAGTTTTAGTTGGGTTCGTAATTTTACCCGGAGTTTTACTTGGGTTCGTAATTTTACCCGGACTTTTTAGTTTGGTTCGTATTTTTACCCGGAGTTTTAGTTGTGTTGGTAATTTTACCCGGAGTTTTAGTTGGGTTCATATTTTTTACCCGGAGTTTTAGTTGGGTTCGTATTTTTTATCCGGAGTTTTAGTTGGGTTCGTATTTTTACCCGGAGTTTTAGTTGGGTTTGTATTTTTACCCGGAGTTTTAGTTGGGTTCGTATTTTTTACCCGGACTTTTTAGTTGGGTTAGTATTTTTGCCAGGAGTTTTAGTTGGGTTCGTATTTTTTACCCGGAGTTTTAGTTGGGTTCGTATTTTTTACCCGGAGTTTTAGGTGGGTTCGTATTTTTACCCGGAGTTTTAGTTGGGTTCGTATTTTTACCCGGAGTTTTAGTTGGGTTCGTATTTTTTACCCGGAGTTTTAGATGGGTTCGTATTTTTACCCGGAGCTTTAGTTGGGTTCGTATTTTTACCCGGAGTTTTAGTTGGGTTCGTATTTTTTACCCGGACTTTTTAGTTGGGTTAGTATTTTTGCCCGGAGTTTTAGTTGGGTTCGTATTTTTTACCCGGACTTTTTAGTTGGGTTAGTATTTTTGCCCGGAGTTTTAGTTGGGTTCGTAATTTTACCCGGAGTTTTAGTTGGGTTCGTAATTTTACCCGGAGTTTTAGTTGGGTTCGTAATTTTACCCGGAGTTTTAGTTGGGTTCGTAATTTTACCCGGACTTTTTAGTTGGGTTCGTATTTTTTACCCGGACTTTTAGTTGGGTTCGTAATTTTACCCGGAGTTTCAGTTGGGTTCGTAATTTTACCCGGAGTTTTAGTTGAGTTCGTAATTTTACCCGGAGTTTTCGTTGGGTTCGTAATTTTACCCGGACTTTTTGGTTGGGTTCGTAATTTTACCCGGACTTTTTAGTTGGGTTCGTAATTTTACCCGGACTTTTTAGTTGGGTTCGTAATCTTACCCGGAGTTTTAGTTGGGTTCGTAATTTTACCCGGACTTTTTAGTTGGGTTCGAATTTTTTACCCGGACTTTTAGTTGGGTTCGTAATTTTACCCGGAGTTTTAGTTGGGTTCGTAATTTTACCCGGAGTTTTAGTTGGGTTCGTATTTTTACCCGGAGTTTTAGTTGTGTTGGTAATTTTACCCGGAGTTTTAGTTGGGTTCATATTTTTTACCCGGAGTTTTAGTTGGGCTCGTATTTTTACCCGGAGTTTTAGTTGGGTTCGTGTTTTTACCCGGAGTTTTAGTTGGGTTCGTATTTTTTACCCGGACTTTTTAGTTGGGTTAGTATTTTTGCCCGGAGTTTTAGTTGGGTTCGTATTTTTTACCCGGACTTTTAGTTGGGTTCGTAATTTTACCCGGAGTTTTAGTTGGGTTCGTAATTTTACCCGGACTTTTTAGTTGGGTTCGTAATTTTACACGGACTTTTTAGTTGGGTTCGTATTTTTTACCCGGAGTTTTAGTTGGGTTCGTAATTTTACCCGGAGTTTTAGTTGGGTTCGTAATTTTACCCGGATTTTTTAGTTGGGTTCGTATTTTTTACCCGGACTTTTAGTTGGGTTCGTAATTTTACCCGGAGTTTTAGTTGGGTTCGAATTTTTTACCCGGAGTTTTAGTTGGGTTCGTATTTTTTACCCGGAGTTTTAGTTGGGATCGTATTTTTACCCGGAGTTTTAGTTGTGTTGGTAATTTTACCCGGAGTTTTAGTTGGGTTCATATTTTTTACCCGGAGTTTTAGTTGGGTTCGTATTTTTACCCGGAGTTTTAGTTGGGTTCGTATTTTTACCCGGAGTTTTAGTTGGGTTCGTATTTTTTACCCGGACTTTTTAGTTGGGTTAGTATTTTTGCCCGGAGTTTTAGTAGGGTTCGTATTTTTTACCCGGACTTTTAGTTGGGTTCGTAATTTTACCCGGAGTTTTAGTTGGGTTCGTAATTTTACCCGGAGTTTCACTTGGGTTCGTAATTTTACCCGGACTTTTTAGTTGGGTTCGTATTTTTTACCCGGACTTTTAGTTGGGTTCGTAATTTTACCCGGACTTTTTAGTTGGGTTCGTATTTTTTACCCGGACTTTTAGTTGGGTTCGTAATTTTACCCGGAGTTTTAGTTGGGTTCGTAATTTTACCCGGAGTTTCACTTGGGTTCGTAATTTTACCCGGACTTTTTAGTTGGGTTCGTATTTTCTACCCGGAGTTTTAGTTGGGTTCGTAATTTTACCCGGACTTTTTAGTTGGGTTCGTATTTTTTACCCGGACTTTTAGTTGGGTTCGTAATTTTACCCGGAGTTTTAGTTGGGTTCGTATTTTTTACCCGGAGTTTTGTTGGGTTCGTATTTTTTACCCGGAGTTTTAGTTGGGTTCGTATTTTTACCCGGAGTTTTAGTTGTGTTGGTAATTTTACCCGGAGTTTTAGTTGGGTTCATATTTTTTACCGGACTTTTTAGTTGGGTTCGTATTTTTTACCCGGACTTTTAGTTGGGTTCGTAATTTTACCCGGAGTTTTAGTTGGGTTTGTATTTTTACCCGGAGTTTTAGTTGGGTTCGTATTTTTTACCCGGACTTTTTAGTTGGGTTAGTATTTTTGCCCGGAGTTTTAGTTGGGTTCGTATTTTTTACCCGGAGTTTTAGTTGGGTTCGTATTTTTTACCCGGAGTTTTAGTTGGGTTCGTATTTTTACCCGGAGTTTTAGTTGGCTTCGTATTTTTACCCGGAGTTTTAGTTGGGTTCGTATTTTTTACCCGGAGTTTTAGTTGGGTTCGTATTTTTACCCGGAGCTTTAGTTTGGTTCGTATTTTTACCCGGAGTTTTAGTTGGGTTCGTATTTTTTACCCGGACTTTTTAGTTGGGTTAGTATTTTTGCCCGGAGTTTTAGTTGGGTTCGTATTTTTTTACCCGGACTTTTTAGTTGGGTTCGTAATTTTACCCGGAGTTTTAGTTGGGTTCGTAATTTTACCCGGAGTTTTAGTTAGGTTCGTAATTTTACCCGGAGTTTTAGTTGGGTTCGTAATTTTACCCGGAGTTTTAGTTGGGTTCGTAATTTTACCCGGACTTTTTAGTTGGGTTCGTATTTTTTACCCGGACTTTTAGTTGGGTTCGTAATTTTACCCGGAGTTTTAGTTGGGTTCGTAATTTTACCCGGAGTTTTAGTTGAGTTCGTAATTTTACCCGGAGTTTTAGTTGGGTTAGTAATTTTACCCGGACTTTTTATTTGGGTTCGTGATTTTACCCGGACTTTTTAGTTGGGTTCGTAATTTTACCCGGAGTTTTAGTTGGGTTCGTAATTTTACCCGGAGTTTTAGTTGGGTTCGTAATTTTACCCGGAGTTTTACTTGGGTTCGTAATTTTACCCGGACTTTTTAGTTGGGTTCGCATTTTTTACCCGGACTTTTAGTTGGGTTCGTAATTTTACCCGGAGTTTTAGTTGGGTTCGTAATTTTACCCGGAGTTTTAGTTGGGTTCGTAATTTTACCCGGAGTTTTAGTTGGGTTCGTAATTTTACCCGGAGTTTTAGTTGGGTTCATATTTTTTACCCGGACTTTTTAGTTGGGTTAGTATTTTTGCCCGGAGTTTTAGTTGGGTTCGTAATTTTACCCGGAGTTTTAGTTGGGTTCGTAATTTTACCCGGAGTTTTAGTTGGGTTCGTAATTTTACCCGGAGTTTTAGTTGGGTTCGTAATTTTACCCGGACTTTTTAGTTGGGTTCGTATTTTTTACCCGGACTTTTAGTTGGGTTCGTAATTTTACCCGGACTTTTTAGTTGGGTTCGAATTTTTTACCCGGACTTTTAGTTGGGTTCGTAATTTTACCCGGAGTTTTAGTTGGGTTCGTAATTTTACCCTGAGTTTTAGTTGGGTTCGTATTTTTACCCGGAGTTTTAGTTGTGTTGGTAATTTTACCCGGAGTTTTAGTTGGGTTCATATTTTTTACCCGGAGTTTTAGTTGGGCTCGTATTTTTACCCGGAGTTTTAGTTGGGTTCGTATTTTTACCCGGAGTTTTAGTTGGGTTCGTATTTTTTACCAGGACTTTTTAGTTGGGTTAGTATTTTTGCCCGGAGTTTTAGTTGGGTTCGTATTTTTTACCCGGACTTTTAGTTGGGTTCGTAATTTTACCCGGAGTTTTAGTTGGGTTCGTAATTTTACCCGGACTTTTTAGTTGGGTTCGTAATTTTACACGGACTTTTTAGTTGGGTTCGTATTTTTTACCCGGAGTTTTAGTTGGGTTCGTAATTTTACCCGGAGTTTTAGTTGGGTTCGTAATTTTACCCGGACTTTTTAGTTGGGTTCGTATTTTTTACCCGGACTTTTAGTTGGGTTCGTAATTTTACCCGGAGTTTTAGTTGGGATCGTATTTTTACCCGGAGTTTTAGTTGTGTTGGTAATTTTACCCGGAGTTTTAGTTGGGTTCATATTTTTTACCCGGAGTTTTAGTTGGGTTCGTATTTTTACCCGGAGTTTTAGTTGGGTTCGTATTTTTACCCGGAGTTTTAGTTGGGTTCGTATTTTTTACCCGGACTTTTTAGTTGGGTTAGTATTTTTGCCCGGAGTTTTAGTAGGGTTCGTATTTTTTACCCGGACTTTTAGTTGGGTTCGTAATTTTACCCGGAGTTTTAGTTGGGTTCGTAATTTTACCCGGAGTTTCACTTGGGTTCGTAATTTTACCCGGACTTTTTAGTTGGGTTCGTATTTTTTACCCGGACTTTTAGTTGGGTTCGTAATTTTACCCGGACTTTTTAGTTGGGTTCGTATTTTTTACCCGGACTTTTAGTTGGGTTCGTAATTTTACCCGGAGTTTTAGTTGGGTTCGTAATTTTACCCGGAGTTTTACTTGGGTTCGTAATTTTACCCGGACTTTTTAGTTGGGTTCGTATTTTCTACCCGGAGTTTTAGTTGGGTTCGTAATTTTACCCGGAGTTTTAGTTGGGTTCGTAATTTTACCCGGAGTTTTACTTGGGTTCGTAATTTTACCCGGACTTTTTAGTTTGGTTCGTATTTTTACCCGGAGTTTTAGTTGTGTTGGTAATTTTACCCGGAGTTTTAGTTGGGTTCATATTTTTTACCCGGAGTTTTAGTTGGGTTCGTATTTTTTATCCGGAGTTTTAGTTGGGTTCGTATTTTTACCCGGAGTTTTAGTTGGGTTTGTATTTTTACCCGGAGTTTTAGTTGGGTTCGTATTTTTTACCCGGACTTTTTAGTTGGGTTAGTATTTTTGCCCGGAGTTTTAGTTGGGTTCGTATTTTTTACCCGGAGTTTTAGTTGGGTTCGTATTTTTTACCCGGAGTTTTAGGTGGGTTCGTATTTTTACCCGGAGTTTTAGTTGGGTTCGTATTTTTACCCGGAGTTTTAGTTGGGTTCGTATTTTTTACCCGGAGTTTTAGATGGGTTCGTATTTTTACCCGGAGCTTTAGTTGGGTTCGTATTTTTACCCGGAGTTTTAGTTGGGTTCGTATTTTTTACCCGGACTTTTTAGTTGGGTTAGTATTTTTGCCCGGAGTTTTAGTTGGGTTCGTATTTTTTACCCGGACTTTTTAGTTGGGTTAGTATTTTTGCCCGGAGTTTTAGTTGGGTTCGTAATTTTACCCGGAGTTTTAGTTGGGTTCGTAATTTTACCCGGAGTTTTAGTTGGGTTCGTAATTTTACCCGGAGTTTTAGTTGGGTTCGTAATTTTACCCGGACTTTTTAGTTGGGTTCGTATTTTTTACCCGGACTTTTAGTTGGGTTCGTAATTTTACCCGGAGTTTCAGTTGGGTTCGTAATTTTACCCGGAGTTTCAGTTGAGTTCGTAATTTTACCCGGAGTTTTCGTTGGGTTCGTAATTTTACCCGGACTTTTTGGTTGGGTTCGTAATTTTACCCGGACTTTTTAGTTGGGTTCGTAATTTTACCCGGACTTTTTAGTTGGGTTCGTAATCTTACCCGGAGTTTTAGTTGGGTTCGTAATTTTACCCGGACTTTTTAGTTGGGTTCGAATTTTTTACCCGGACTTTTAGTTGGGTTCGTAATTTTACCCGGAGTTTTAGTTGGGTTCGTAATTTTACCCGGAGTTTTAGTTGGGTTCGTATTTTTACCCGGAGTTTTAGTTGTGTTGGTAATTTTACCCGGAGTTTTAGTTGGGTTCATATTTTTTACCCGGAGTTTTAGTTGGGCTCGTATTTTTACCCGGAGTTTTAGTTGGGTTCGTATTTTTACCCGGAGTTTTAGTTGGGTTCGTATTTTTTACCCGGACTTTTTAGTTGGGTTAGTATTTTTGCCCGGAGTTTTAGTTGGGTTCGTATTTTTTACCCGGACTTTTAGTTGGGTTCATATTTTTTACCCGGAGTTTTAGTTGGGCTCGTATTTTTACCCGGAGTTTTAGTTGGGTTCGTATTTTTACCCGGAGTTTTAGTTGGGTTCGTATTTTTTACCCGGACTTTTTAGTTGGGTTCGTATTTTTACCCGGAGTTTTAGTTGTGTTGGTAATTTTACCCGGAGTTTTAGTTGGGTTCATATTTTTTACCCGGAGTTTTAGTTGGGCTCGTATTTTTACCCGGAGTTTTAGTTGGGTTCGTATTTTTACCCGGAGTTTTAGTTGGGTTCGTATTTTTTACCAGGACTTTTTAGTTGGGTTAGTATTTTTGCCCGGAGTTTTAGTTGGGTTCGTATTTTTTACCTGGACTTTTAGTTGGGTTCGTAATTTTACCCGGAGTTTTAGTTGGGTTCGTAATTTTACCCGGACTTTTTAGTTGGGTTCGTAATTTTACACGGACTTTTTAGTTGGGTTCGTATTTTTTACCCGGAGTTTTAGTTGGGTTCGTAATTTTACCCGGAGTTTTAGTTGGGTTCGTAATTTTACCCGGACTTTTTAGTTGGGTTCGTATTTTTTACCCGGACTTTTAGTTGGGTTCGTAATTTTACCCGGAGTTTTAGTTGGGATCGTATTTTTACCCGGAGTTTTAGTTGTGTTGGTAATTTTACCCGGAGTTTTAGTTGGTTCATATTTTTTACCCGGAGTTTTAGTTGGGTTCGTATTTTTACCCGGAGTTTTAGTTGGGTTCGTATTTTTACCCGGAGTTTTAGTTGGGTTCGTATTTTTTACCCGGACTTTTTAGTTGGGTTAGTATTTTTGCCCGGAGTTTTAGTAGGGTTCGTATTTTTTACCCGGACTTTTAGTTGGGTTCGTAATTTTACCCGGAGTTTTAGTTGGGTTCGTAATTTTACCCGGAGTTTCACTTGGGTTCGTAATTTTACCCGGACTTTTTAGTTGGGTTCGTATTTTTTACCCGGACTTTTAGTTGGGTTCGTAATTTTACCCGGACTTTTTAGTTGGGTTCGTATTTTTTACCCGGACTTTTAGTTGGGTTCGTAATTTTACCCGGAGTTTTAGTTGGGTTCGTAATTTTACCCGGAGTTTTACTTGGGTTCGTAATTTTACCCGGACTTTTTAGTTGGGTTCGTATTTTCTACCCGGAGTTTTAGTTGGGTTCGTAATTTTACCCGGAGTTTTAGTTGGGTTCGTAATTTTACCCGGAGTTTTACTTGGGTTCGTAATTTTACCCGGACTTTTTAGTTTGGTTCGTATTTTTACCCGGAGTTTTAGTTGTGTTGGTAATTTTACCCGGAGTTTTAGTTGGGTTCATATTTTTTACCCGGAGTTTTAGTTGGGTTCGTATTTTTTATCCGGAGTTTTAGTTGGGTTCGTATTTTTACCCGGAGTTTTAGTTGGGTTTGTATTTTTACCCGGAGTTTTAGTTGGGTTCGTATTTTTTACCCGGACTTTTTAGTTGGGTTAGTATTTTTGCCCGGAGTTTTAGTTGGGTTCGTATTTTTTACCCGGAGTTTTAGTTGGGTTCGTATTTTTTACCCGGAGTTTTAGGTGGGTTCGTATTTTTACCCGGAGTTTTAGTTGGGTTCGTATTTTTACCCGGAGTTTTAGTTGGGTTCGTATTTTTTACCCGGAGTTTTAGATGGGTTCGTATTTTTACCCGGAGCTTTAGTTGGGTTCGTATTTTTACCCGGAGTTTTAGTTGGGTTCGTATTTTTTACCCGGACTTTTTAGTTGGGTTAGTATTTTTGCCCGGAGTTTTAGTTGGGTTCGTATTTTTTACCCGGACTTTTTAGTTGGGTTAGTATTTTTGCCCGGAGTTTTAGTTGGGTTCGTAATTTTACCCGGAGTTTTAGTTGGGTTCGTAATTTTACCCGGAGTTTTAGTTGGGTTCGTAATTTTACCCGGAGTTTTAGTTGGGTTCGTAATTTTACCCGGACTTTTTAGTTGGGTTCGTATTTTTTACCCGGACTTTTAGTTGGGTTCGTAATTTTACCCGGAGTTTCAGTTGGGTTCGTAATTTTACCCGGAGTTTTAGTTGAGTTCGTAATTTTACCCGGAGTTTTCGTTGGGTTCGTAATTTTACCCGGACTTTTTGGTTGGGTTCGTAATTTTACCCGGACTTTTTAGTTGGGTTCGTAATTTTACCCGGACTTTTTAGTTGGGTTCGTAATCTTACCCGGAGTTTTAGTTGGGTTCGTAATTTTACCCGGACTTTTTAGTTGGGTTCGAATTTTTTACCCGGACTTTTAGTTGGGTTCGTAATTTTACCCGGAGTTTTAGTTGGGTTCGTAATTTTACCCGGAGTTTTAGTTGGGTTCGTATTTTTACCCGGAGTTTTAGTTGTGTTGGTAATTTTACCCGGAGTTTTAGTTGGGTTCATATTTTTTACCCGGAGTTTTAGTTGGGCTCGTATTTTTACCCGGAGTTTTAGTTGGGTTCGTATTTTTACCCGGAGTTTTAGTTGGGTTCGTATTTTTTACCCGGACTTTTTAGTTGGGTTAGTATTTTTGCCCGGAGTTTTAGTTGGGTTCGTATTTTTTACCCGGACTTTTAGTTGGGTTCGTAATTTTACCCGGAGTTTTAGTTGGGTTCGTAATTTTACCCGGACTTTTTAGTTGGGTTCGTAATTTTACACGGACTTTTTAGTTGGGTTCGTATTTTTTACCCGGAGTTTTAGTTGGGTTCGTAATTTTACCCGGAGTTTTAGTTGGGTTCGTAATTTTACCCGGACTTTTTAGTTGGGTTCGTATTTTTTACCCGGACTTTTAGTTGGGTTCGTAATTTTACCCGGAGTTTTAGTTGGGTTCGAATTTTTTACCCGGAGTTTTAGTTGGGTTCGTATTTTTTACCCGGAGTTTTAGTTGGGATCGTATTTTTACCCGGAGTTTTAGTTGTGTTGGTAATTTTACCCGGAGTTTTAGTTGGGTTCATATTTTTTACCCGGAGTTTTAGTTGGGTTCGTATTTTTACCCGGAGTTTTAGTTGGGTTCGTATTTTTACCCGGAGTTTTAGTTGGGTTCGTATTTTTTACCCGGACTTTTTAGTTGGGTTAGTATTTTTGCCCGGAGTTTTAGTAGGGTTCGTATTTTTTACCCGGACTTTTAGTTGGGTTCGTAATTTTACCCGGAGTTTTAGTTGGGTTCGTAATTTTACCCGGAGTTTCACTTGGGTTCGTAATTTTACCCGGACTTTTTAGTTGGGTTCGTATTTTTTACCCGGACTTTTAGTTGGGTTCGTAATTTTACCCGGACTTTTTAGTTGGGTTCGTATTTTTTACCCGGACTTTTAGTTGGGTTCGTAATTTTACCCGGAGTTTTAGTTGGGTTCGTAATTTTACCCGGAGTTTCACTTGGGTTCGTAACTTTACCCGGACTTTTTAGTTGGGTTCGTATTTTCTACCCGGAGTTTTAGTTGGGTTCGTAATTTTACCCGGACTTTTTAGTTGGGTTCGTATTTTTTACCCGGACTTTTAGTTGGGTTCGTAATTTTACCCGGAGTTTTAGTTGGGTTCGTATTTTTTACCCGGAGTTTTGTTGGGTTCGTATTTTTTACCCGGAGTTTTAGTTGGGTTCGTATTTTTACCCGGAGTTTTAGTTGTGTTGGTAATTTTACCCGGAGTTTTAGTTGGGTTCATATTTTTTACCGGACTTTTTAGTTGGGTTCGTATTTTTTACCCGGACTTTTAGTTGGGTTCGTAATTTTACCCGGAGTTTTAGTTGGGTTTGTATTTTTACCCGGAGTTTTAGTTGGGTTCGTATTTTTTACCCGGACTTTTTAGTTGGGTTAGTATTTTTGCCCGGAGTTTTAGTTGGGTTCGTATTTTTTACCCGGAGTTTTAGTTGGGTTCGTATTTTTTACCCGGAGTTTTAGTTGGGTTCGTATTTTTACCCGGAGTTTTAGTTGGCTTCGTATTTTTACCCGGAGTTTTAGTTGGGTTCGTATTTTTTACCCGGAGTTTTAGTTGGGTTCGTATTTTTACCCGGAGCTTTAGTTTGGTTCGTATTTTTACCCGGAGTTTTAGTTGGGTTCGTATTTTTTACCCGGACTTTTTAGTTGGGTTAGTATTTTTGCCCGGAGTTTTAGTTGGGTTCGTATTTTTTTACCCGGACTTTTTAGTTGGGTTCGTAATTTTACCCGGAGTTTTAGTTGGGTTCGTAATTTTACCCGGAGTTTTAGTTAGGTTCGTAATTTTACCCGGAGTTTTAGTTGGGTTGGTAATTTTACCCGGAGTTTTAGTTGGGTTCGTAATTTTACCCGGACTTTTTAGTTGGGTTCGTATTTTTTACCCGGACTTTTAGTTGGGTTCGTAATTTTACCCGGAGTTTTAGTTGGGTTCGTAATTTTACCCGGAGTTTTAGTTGAGTTCGTAATTTTACCCGGAGTTTTAGTTGGGTTAGTAATTTTACCCGGACTTTTTATTTGGGTTCGTGATTTTACCCGGACTTTTTAGTTGGGTTCGTAATTTTACCCGGAGTTTTAGTTGGGTTCGTAATTTTACCCGGAGTTTTACTTGGGTTCGTAATTTTACCCGGACTTTTTAGTTGGGTTCGCATTTTTTACCCGGACTTTTAGTTGGGTTCGTAATTTTACCCGGAGTTTTAGTTGGGTTCGTAATTTTACCCGGAGTTTTAGTTGGGTTCGTAATTTTACCCGGAGTTTTAGTTGGGTTCGTAATTTTACCCGGAGTTTTAGTTGGGTTCATATTTTTTACCCGGACTTTTTAGTTGGGTTAGTATTTTTGCCCGGAGTTTTAGTTGGGTTCGTAATTTTACCCGGAGTTTTAGTTGGGTTCGTAATTTTACCCGGAGTTTTAGTTGGGTTCGTAATTTTACCCGGAGTTTTAGTTGGGTTCGTAATTTTACCCGGACTTTTTAGTTGGGTTCGTATTTTTTACCCGGACTTTTAGTTGGGTTCGTAATTTTACCCGGACTTTTTAGTTGGGTTCGAATTTTTTACCCGGACTTTTAGTTGGGTTCGTAATTTTACCCGGAGTTTTAGTTGGGTTCGTAATTTTACCCTGAGTTTTAGTTGGGTTCGTAATTTTACCCGGAGTTTTAGTTGAGTTCGTAATTTTACCCGGAGTTTTCGTTGGGTTCGTAATTTTACCCGGACTTTTTGGTTGGGTTCGTAATTTTACCCGGACTT
This sequence comes from Melinopterus prodromus, assembly GCA_964023965.1. Taxonomy (NCBI): domain Eukaryota; kingdom Metazoa; phylum Arthropoda; class Insecta; order Coleoptera; family Scarabaeidae; genus Melinopterus; species Melinopterus prodromus. Next base: position 15,761 of record CAXIES010000655.1, on the reverse strand, counting down.
TTTAGTTGGGTTCGTAATTTTACCCGGACTTTTTAGTTGGGTTCGTAATCTTACCCGGAGTTTTAGTTGGGTTCGTAATTTTACCCGGACTTTTTAGTTGGGTTCGAATTTTTTACCCGGACTTTTAGTTGGGTTCGTAATTTTACCCGGAGTTTTAGTTGGGTTCGTAATTTTACCCGGAGTTTTAGTTGGGTTCGTATTTTTACCCGGAGTTTTAGTTGTGTTGGTAATTTTACCCGGAGTTTTAGTTGGGTTCATATTTTTTACCCGGAGTTTTAGTTGGGCTCGTATTTTTACCCGGAGTTTTAGTTGGGTTCGTATTTTTACCCGGAGTTTTAGTTGGGTTCGTATTTTTTACCCGGACTTTTTAGTTGGGTTAGTATTTTTGCCCGGAGTTTTAGTTGGGTTCGTATTTTTTACCCGGACTTTTAGTTGGGTTCGTAATTTTACCCGGAGTTTTAGTTGGGTTCGTAATTTTACCCGGACTTTTTAGTTGGGTTCGTAATTTTACACGGACTTTTTAGTTGGGTTCGTATTTTTTACCCGGAGTTTTAGTTGGGTTCGTAATTTTACCCGGAGTTTTAGTTGGGTTCGTAATTTTACCCGGACTTTTTAGTTGGGTTCGTATTTTTTACCCGGACTTTTAGTTGGGTTCGTAATTTTACCCGGAGTTTTAGTTGGGTTCGAATTTTTTACCCGGAGTTTTAGTTGGGTTCGTATTTTTTACCCGGAGTTTTAGTTGGGATCGTATTTTTACCCGGAGTTTTAGTTGTGTTGGTAATTTTACCCGGAGTTTTAGTTGGGTTCATTGTTTTTACCCGGAGTTTTAGTTGGGTTCGTATTTTTACCCGGAGTTTTAGTTGGGTTCGTATTTTTACCCGGAGTTTTAGTTGGGTTCGTATTTTTTACCCGGACTTTTTAGTTGGGTTAGTATTTTTGCCCGGAGTTTTAGTAGGGTTCGTATTTTTTACCCGGACTTTTAGTTGGGTTCGTAATTTTACCCGGAGTTTTAGTTGGGTTCGTAATTTTACCCGGAGTTTCACTTGGGTTCGTAATTTTACCCGGACTTTTTAGTTGGGTTCGTATTTTTTACCCGGACTTTTAGTTGGGTTCGTAATTTTACCCGGACTTTTTAGTTGGGTTCGTATTTTTTACCCGGACTTTTAGTTGGGTTCGTAATTTTACCCGGAGTTTTAGTTGGGTTCGTAATTTTACCCGGAGTTTCACTTGGGTTCGTAATTTTACCCGGACTTTTTAGTTGGGTTCGTATTTTCTACCCGGAGTTTTAGTTGGGTTCGTAATTTTACCCGGACTTTTTAGTTGGGTTCGTATTTTTTACCCGGACTTTTAGTTGGGTTCGTAATTTTACCCGGAGTTTTAGTTGGGTTCGTATTTTTTACCCGGAGTTTTGTTGGGTTCGTATTTTTTACCCGGAGTTTTAGTTGGGTTCGTATTTTTACCCGGAGTTTTAGTTGTGTTGGTAATTTTACCCGGAGTTTTAGTTGGGTTCATATTTTTTACCGGACTTTTTAGTTGGGTTCGTATTTTTTACCCGGACTTTTAGTTGGGTTCGTAATTTTACCCGGAGTTTTAATTGGGTTTGTATTTTTACCCGGAGTTTTAGTTGGGTTCGTATTTTTTACCCGGACTTTTTAGTTGGGTTAGTATTTTTGCCCGGAGTTTTAGTTGGGTTCGTATTTTTTACCCGGAGTATTAGTTGGGTTCGTATTTTTTACCCGGAGTTTTAGTTGGGTTCGTATTTTTACCCGGAGTTTTAGTTGGCTTCGTATTTTTACCCGGAGTTTTAGTTGGGTTCGTATTTTTTACCCGGAGTTTTAGTTGGGTTCGTATTTTTACCCGGAGCTTTAGTTTGGTTCGTATTTTTACCCGGAGTTTTAGTTGGGTTCGTATTTTTTACCCGGACTTTTTAGTTGGGTTAGTATTTTTGCCCGGAGTTTTAGTTGGGTTCGTATTTTTTTACCCGGACTTTTTAGTTGGGTTCGTAATTTTACCCGGAGTTTTAGTTGGGTTCGTAATTTTACCCGGAGTTTTAGTTAGGTTCGTAATTTTACCCGGAGTTTTAGTTGGGTTCGTAATTTTACCCGGAGTTTTAGTTGGGTTCGTAATTTTACCCGGACTTTTTAGTTGGGTTCGTATTTTTTACCCGGACTTTTAGTTGGGTTCGTAATTTTACCCGGAGTTTTAGTTGGGTTCGTAATTTTACCCGGAGTTTTAGTTGAGTTCGTAATTTTACCCGGAGTTTTAGTTGGGTTAGTAATTTTACCCGGACTTTTTATTTGGGTTCGTGATTTTACCCGGACTTTTTAGTTGGGTTCGTAATTTTACCCGGAGTTTTAGTTGGGTTCGTAATTTTACCCGGAGTTTTACTTGGGTTCGTAATTTTACCCGGACTTTTTAGTTGGGTTCGCATTTTTTACCCGGACTTTTAGTTGGGTTCGTAATTTTACCCGGAGTTTTAGTTGGGTTCGTAATTTTACCCGGAGTTTTAGTTGGGTTCGTAATTTTACCCGGAGTTTTAGTTGGGTTCGTAATTTTACCCGGAGTTTTAGTTGGGTTCATATTTTTTACCCGGACTTTTTAGTTGGGTTAGTATTTTTGCCCGGAGTTTTAGTTGGGTTCGTAATTTTACCCGGAGTTTTAGTTGGGTTCGTAATTTTACCCGGAGTTTTAGTTGGGTTCGTAATTTTACCCGGAGTTTTAGTTGGGTTCGTAATTTTACCCGGACTTTTTAGTTGGGTTCGTATTTTTTACCCGGACTTTTAGTTGGGTTCGTAATTTTACCCGGACTTTTTAGTTGGGTTCGAATTTTTTACCCGGACTTTTAGTTGGGTTCGTAATTTTACCCGGAGTTTTAGTTGGGTTCGTAATTTTACCCTGAGTTTTAGTTGGGTTCGTATTTTTACCCGGAGTTTTAGTTGTGTTGGTAATTTTACCCGGAGTTTTAGTTGGGTTCATATTTTTTACCCGGAGTTTTAGTTGGGCTCGTATTTTTACCCGGAGTTTTAGTTGGGTTCGTATTTTTACCCGGAGTTTTAGTTGGGTTCGTATTTTTTACCAGGACTTTTTAGTTGGGTTAGTATTTTTGCCCGGAGTTTTAGTTGGGTTCGTATTTTTTACCCGGACTTTTAGTTGGGTTCGTAATTTTACCCGGAGTTTTAGTTGGGTTCGTAATTTTACCCGGACTTTTTAGTTGGGTTCGTAATTTTACACGGACTTTTTAGTTGGGTTCGTATTTTTTACCCGGAGTTTTAGTTGGGTTCGTAATTTTACCCGGAGTTTTAGTTGGGTTCGTAATTTTACCCGGACTTTTTAGTTGGGTTCGTATTTTTTACCCGGACTTTTAGTTGGGTTCGTAATTTTACCCGGAGTTTTAGTTGGGTTCGAATTTTTTACCCGGAGTTTTAGTTGGGTTCGTATTTTTTACCCGGAGTTTTAGTTGGGATCGTATTTTTACCCGGAGTTTCAGTTGTGTTGGTAATTTTACCCGGAGTTTTAGTTGGGTTCATATTTTTTACCCGGAGTTTTAGTTGGGTTCGTATTTTTACCCGGAGTTTTAGTTGGGTTCGTATTTTTACCCGGAGTTTTAGTTGGGTTCGTATTTTTTACCCGGACTTTTTAGTTGGGTTAGTATTTTTGCCCGGAGTTTTAGTAGGGTTCGTATTTTTTACCCGGACTTTTAGTTGGGTTCGTAATTTTACCCGGAGTTTTAGTTGGGTTCGTAATTTTACCCGGAGTTTCACTTGGGTTCGTAATTTTACCCGGACTTTTTAGTTGGGTTCGTATTTTTTAACCGGACTTTTAGTTGGGTTCGTAATTTTACCCGGACTTTTTAGTTTGGTTCGTATTTTTACCCGGAGTTTTAGTTGTGTTGGTAATTTTACCCGGAGTTTTAGTTGGGTTCATATTTTTTACCCGGAGTTTTAGTTGGGTTCGTATTTTTTATCCGGAGTTTTAGTTGGGTTCGTATTTTTACCCGGAGTTTTAGTTGGGTTTGTATTTTTACCCGGAGTTTTAGTTGGGTTCGTATTTTTTACCCGGACTTTTTAGTTGGGTTAGTATTTTTGCCCGGAGTTTTAGTTGGGTTCGTATTTTTTACCCGGAGTTTTAGTTGGGTTCGTATTTTTTACCCGGAGTTTTAGGTGGGTTCGTATTTTTACCCGGAGTTTTAGTTGGGTTCGTATTTTTACCCGGAGTTTTAGTTGGGTTCGTATTTTTTACCCGGAGTTTTAGATGGGTTCGTATTTTTACCCGGAGCTTTAGTTGGGTTCGTATTTTTACCCGGAGTTTTAGTTGGGTTCGTATTTTTTACCCGGACTTTTTAGTTGGGTTAGTATTTTTGCCCGGAGTTTTAGTTGGGTTCGTAATTTTACCCGGAGTTTTAGTTGGGTTCGTAATTTTACCCGGAGTTTTAGTTGGGTTCGTAATTTTACCCGGAGTTTTAGTTGGGTTCGTAATTTTACCCGGACTTTTTAGTTGGGTTCGTATTTTTTACCCGGACTTTTAGTTGGGTTCGTAATTTTACCCGGAGTTTCAGTTGGGTTCGTAATTTTACCCGGAGTTTTAGTTGAGTTCGTAATTTTACCCGGAGTTTTCGTTGGGTTCGTAATTTTACCCGGACTCTTTGGTTGGGTTCGTAATTTTACCCGGACTTTTTAGTTGGGTTCGTAATTTTACCCGGACTTTTTAGTTGGGTTCGTAATCTTACCCGGAGTTTTAGTTGGGTTCGTAATTTTACCCGGACTTTTTAGTTGTGTTCGAATTTTTTACCCGGACTTTTAGTTGGGTTCGTAATTTTACCCGGAGTTTTAGTTGGGTTCGTAATTTTACCCGGAGTTTTAGTTGGGTTCGTATTTTTACCCGGAGTTTTAGTTGTGTTGGTAATTTTACCCGGAGTTTTAGTTGGGTTCATATTTTTTACCCGGAGTTTTAGTTGGGCTCGTATTTTTACCCGGAGTTTTAGTTGGGTTCGTATTTTTACCCGGAGTTTTAGTTGGGTTCGTATTTTTTACCCGGACTTTTTAGTTGGGTTAGTATTTTTGCCCGGAGTTTTAGTTGGGTTCGTATTTTTTACCCGGACTTTTAGTTGGGTTCGTAATTTTACCCGGAGTTTTAGTTGGGTTCGTAATTTTACCCGGACTTTTTAGTTGGGTTCGTAATTTTACACGGACTTTTTAGTTGGGTTCGTATTTTTTACCCGGAGTTTTAGTTGGGTTCGTAATTTTACCCGGAGTTTTAGTTGGGTTCGTAATTTTACCCGGACTTTTTAGTTGGGTTCGTATTTTTTACCCGGACTTTTAGTTGGGTTCGTAATTTTACCCGGAGTTTTAGTTGGGTTCGAATTTTTTACCCGGAGTTTTAGTTGGGTTCGTATTTTTTACCCGGAGTTTTAGTTGGGATCGTATTTTTACCCGGAGTTTTAGTTGTGTTGGTAATTTTACCCGGAGTTTTAGTTGGGTTCATATTTTTTACCCGGAGTTTTAGTTGGGTTCGTATTTTTACCCGGAGTTTTAGTTGGGTTCGTATTTTTACCCGGAGTTTTAGTTGGGTTCGTATTTTTTACCCGGACTTTTTAGTTGGGTTAGTATTTTTGCCCGGAGTTTTAGTAGGGTTCGTATTTTTTACCCGGACTTTTAGTTGGGTTCGTAATTTTACCCGGAGTTTTAGTTGGGTTCGTAATTTTACCCGGAGTTTCACTTGGGTTCGTAATTTTACCCGGACTTTTTAGTTGGGTTCGTATTTTTTACCCGGACTTTTAGTTGGGTTCGCAATTTTACCCGGACTTTTTAGTTGGGTTCGTATTTTTTACCCGGACTTTTAGTTGGGTTCGTAATTTTACCCGGAGTTTTAGTTGGGTTCGTAATTTTACCCGGAGTTTCACTTGGGTTCGTAATTTTACCCGGACTTTTTAGTTGGGTTTGTATTTTCTACCCGGAGTTTTAGTTGGGTTCGTAATTTTACCCGGACTTTTTAGTTGGGTTCGTATTTTTTACCCGGACTTTTAGTTGGGTTCGTAATTTTACCCGGAGTTTTAGTTGGGTTCGTATTATTTACCCGGAGTTTTGTTGGGTTCGTATTTTTTACCCGGAGTTTTAGTTGGGTTCGTATTTTTACCCGGAGTTTTAGTTGTGTTGGTAATTTTACCCGGAGTTTTAGTTGGGTTCATATTTTTTACCGGACTTTTTAGTTGGGTTCGTATTTTTTACCCGGACTTTTAGTTGGGTTCGTAATTTTACCCGGAGTTTTAGTTGGGTTGGTATTTTTACCCGGAGTTTTAGTTGGGTTCGTATTTTTTACCCGGACTTTTTAGTTGGGTTAGTATTTTTGCCCGGAGTTTTAGTTGGGTTCGTATTTTTTACCCGGAGTTTTAGTTGGGTTCGTATTTTTTACCCGGAGTTTTAGTTGGGTTCGTATTTTTACCCTGAGTTTTAGTTGGCTTCGTATTTTTACCCGGAGTTTTAGTTGGGTTCGTATTTTTTACCCGGAGTTTTAGTTGGGTTCGTATTTTTACCCGGAGCTTTAGTTGGGTTCGTATTTTTACCCGGTGTTTTAGTTGGGTTCGTATTTTTTACCCGGACTTTTTAGTTGGGTTAGTATTTTTGCCCGGAGTTTTAGTTGGGTTCGTATTTTTTTACCCGGACTTTTTAGTTGGGTTCGTAATTTTACCCGGAGTTTTAGTTGGGTTCGTAATTTTACCCGGAGTTTTAGTTAGGTTCGTAATTTTACCCGGAGTTTTAGTTGGGTTCGTAATTTTACCCGGAGTTTTAGTTGGGTTCGTAATTTTACCCGGACTTTTTAGTTGGGTTCGTATTTTTTACCCGGACTTTTAGTTGGGTTCGTAATTTTACCCGGAGTTTTAGTTGGGTTCGTAATTTTACCCGGAGTTTTAGTTGAGTTCGTAATTTTACCCGGAGTTTTAGTTGGGTTAGTAATTTTACCCGGACTTTTTATTTGGGTTCGTGATTTTACCCGGACTTTTTAGTTGGGTTCGTAATTTTACCCGGAGTTTTAGTTGGGTTCGTAATTTTACCCGGAGTTTTACTTGGGTTCGTAATTTTACCCGGACTTTTTAGTTGGGTTCGCATTTTTTACCCGGACTTTTAGTTGGGTTCGTAATTTTACCCGGAGTTTTAGTTGGGTTCGTAATTTTACCCGGAGTTTTAGTTGGGTTCGTAATTTTACCCGGAGTTTTAGTTGGGTTCGTAATTTTACCCGGAGTTTTAGTTGGGTTCATATTTTTTACCCGGACTTTTTAGTTGGGTTAGTATTTTTGCCCGGAGTTTTAGTTGGGTTCGTAATTTTACCCGGAGTTTTAGTTGGGTTCGTAATTTTACCCGGAGTTTTAGTTGGGTTCGTAATTTTACCCGGAGTTTTAGTTGGGTTCGTAATTTTACCCGGACTTTTTAGTTGGGTTCGTATTTTTTACCCGGACTTTTAGTTGGGTTCGTAATTTTACCCGGACTTTTTAGTTGGGTTCGAATTTTTTACCCGGACTTTTAGTTGGGTTCGTAATTTTACCCGGAGTTTTAGTTGGGTTCGTAATTTTACCCTGAGTTTTAGTTGGGTTCGTATTTTTACCCGGAGTTTTAGTTGTGTTGGTAATTTTACCCGGAGTTTTAGTTGGGTTCATATTTTTTACCCGGAGTTTTAGTTGGGCTCGTATTTTTACCCGGAGTTTTAGTTGGGTTCGTATTTTTACCCGGAGTTTTAGTTGGGTTCGTATTTTTTACCAGGACTTTTTAGTTGGGTTAGTATTTTTGCCCGGAGTTTTAGTTGGGTTCGTATTTTTTATCCGGAGTTTTAGTTGGGTTCGTATTTTTACCCGGAGTTTTAGTTGGGTTTGTATTTTTACCCGGAGTTTTAGTTGGGTTCGTATTTTTTACCTGGACTTTTTAGTTGGGTTAGTATTTTTGCCTGGAGTTTTAGTTGGGTTCGTATTTTTTACCCGGAGTTTTAGTTGGGTTCGTATTTTTTACCCGGAGTTCTAGGTGGGTTCGTATTTTTACCCGGAGTTTTAGTTGGGTTCGTATTTTTACCCGGAGTTTTAGTTGGGTTCGTATTTTTTACCCGGAGTTTTAGATGGGTTCGTATTTTTACCCGGAGCTTTAGTTGGGTTCGTATTTTTACCCGGAGTTTTAGTTGGGTTCGTATTTTTTACCCGGACTTTTTAGTTGGGTTAGTATTTTTGCCCGGAGTTTTAGTTGGGTTCGTATTTTTTACCCGGACTTTTTAGTTGGGTTAGTATTTTTGCCCGGAGTTTTAGTTGGGTTCGTAATTTTACCCGGAGTTTTAGTTGGGTTCGTAATTTTACCCGGAGTTTTAGTTGGGTTCGTAATTTTACCCGGAGTTTTAGTTGGGTTCGTAATTTTACCCGGACTTTTTAGTTGGGTTCGTATTTTTTACCCGGACTTTTAGTTGGGTTCGTAATTTTACCCGGAGTTTCAGTTGGGTGCGTAATTTTACCCGGAGTTTTAGTTGAGTTCGTAATTTTACCCGGAGTTTTCGTTGGGTTCGTAATTTTACCCGGACTTTTTGGTTGGGTTCGTAATTTTACCCGGACTTTTTAGTTGGGTTCGTAATTTTACCCGGACTTTTTAGTTGGGTTCGTAATCTTACCCGGAGTTTTAGTTGGGTTCGTAATTTTACCCGGACTTTTTAGTTGGGTTCGAATTTTTTACCCGGACTTTTAGTTGGGTTCGTAATTTTACCCGGAGTTTTAGTTGGGTTCGTAATTTTACCCGGAGTTTTAGTTGGGTTCGTATTTTTACCCGGAGTTTTAGTTGTGTTGGTAATTTTACTCGGAGTTTTAGTTGGGTTCATATTTTTTACCCGGAGTTTTAGTTGGGCTCGTATTTTTACCCGGAGTTTTAGTTGGGTTCGTATTTTTACCCGGAGTTTTAGTTGGGTTCGTATTTTTTACCCGGACTTTTTAGTTGGGTTAGTATTTTTGCCCGGAGTTTTAGTTGGGTTCGTATTTTTTACCCGGACTTTTAGTTGGGTTCGTAATTTTACCCGGAGTTTTAGTTGGGTTCGCAATTTTACCCGGACTTTTTAGTTGGGTTCGTAATTTTACACGGACTTTTTAGTTGGGTTCGTATTTTTTACCCGGAGTTTTAGTTGGGTTCGTAATTTTACCCGGAGTTTTAGTTGGGTTCGTAATTTTACCCGGACTTTTTAGTTGGGTTCGTATTTTTTACCCGGACTTTTAGTTGGGTTCGTAATTTTACCCGGAGTTTTAGTTGGGTTCGAATTTTTTACCCGGAGTTTTAGTTGGGTTCGTATTTTTTACCCGGAGTTTTAGTTGGGATCGTATTTTTACCCGGAGTTTTAGTTGTGTTGGTAATTTTACCCGGAGTTTTAGTTGGGTTCATATTTTTTACCCGGAGTTTTAGTTGGGTTCGTATTTTTACCCGGAGTTTTAGTTGGGTTCGTATTTTTACCCGGAGTTTTAGTTGGGTTCGTATTTTTTACCCGGACTTTTTAGTTGGGTTAGTATTTTTGCCCGGAGTTTTAGTAGGGTTCGTATTTTTTACCCGGACTTTTAGTTGGGTTCGTAATTTTACCCGGAGTTTTAGTTGGGTTCGTAATTTTACCCGGAGTTTCACTTGGGTTCGTAATTTTACCCGGACTTTTTAGTTGGGTTCGTATTTTTTACCCGGACTTTTAGTTGGGTTCGTAATTTTACCCGGACTTTTTAGTTGGGTTCGTATTTTTTACCCGGACTTTTAGTTGGGTTCGTAATTTTACCCGGAGTTTTAGTTGGGTTCGTAATTTTACCCGGAGTTTCACTTGGGTTCGTAATTTTACCCGGACTTTTTAGTTGGGTTCGTATTTTCTACCCGGAGTTTTAGTTGGGTTCGTAATTTTACCCGGACTTTTTAGTTGGGTTCGTATTTTTTACCCGGACTTTTAGTTGGGTTCGTAATTTTACCCGGAGTTTTAGTTGGGTTCGTATTTTTTACCCGGAGTTTTGTTGGGTTCGTATTTTTTACCCGGAGTTTTAGTTGGGTTCGTATTTTTACCCGGAGTTTTAGTTGTGTTGGTAATTTTACCCGGAGTTTTAGTTGGGTTCATATTTTTTACCGGACTTTTTAGTTGGGTTCGTACTTTTTACCCGGACTTTTAGTTGGGTTCGTAATTTTACCCGGAGTTTTAGTTGTGTTGGTAATTTTACCCGGAGTTTTAGTTGGGTTCATATTTTTTACCCGGAGTTTTAGTTGGGCTCGTATTTTTACCCGGAGTTTTAGTTGGGTTCGTATTTTTACCCGGAGTTTTAGTTGGGTTCGTATTTTTTACCCGGACTTTTTAGTTGGGTTAGTATTTTTGCCCGGAGTTTTAGTTGGGTTCGTATTTTTTACCCGGACTTTTAGTTGGGTTCGTAATTTTACCCGGAGTTTTAGTTGGGTTCGTAATTTTACCCGGACTTTTTAGTTGGGTTCGTAATTTTACACGGACTTTTTAGTTGGGTTCGTATTTTTTACCCGGAGTTTTAGTTGGGTTCGTAATTTTACCCGGAGTTTTAGTTGGGTTCGTAATTTTACCCGGACTTTTTAGTTGGGTTCGTATTTTTTACCCGGACTTTTAGTTGGGTTCGTAATTTTACCCGGAGTTTTAGTTGGGTTCGAATTTTTTACCCGGAGTTTTAGTTGGGTTCGTATTTTTTACCCGGAGTTTTAGTTGGGATCGTATTTTTACCCGGAGTTTTAGTTGTGTTGGTAATTTTACCCGGAGTTTTAGTTGGGTTCATATTTTTTACCCGGAGTTTTAGTTGGGTTCGTATTTTTACCCGGAGTTTTAGTTGGGTTCGTATTTTTACCCGGAGTTTTAGTTGGGTTCGTATTTTTTACCCGGACTTTTTAGTTGGGTTAGTATTTTTGCCCGGAGTTTTAGTAGGGTTCGTATTTTTTACCCGGACTTTTAGTTGGGTTCGTAATTTTACCCGGAGTTTTAGTTGGGTTCGTAATTTTACCCGGAGTTTCACTTGGGTTCGTAATTTTACCCGGACTTTTTAGTTGGGTTCGTATTTTTTACCCGGACTTTTAGTTGGGTTCGTAATTTTACCCGGACTTTTTAGTTGGGTTCGTATTTTTTACCCGGACTTTTAGTTGGGTTCGTAATTTTACCCGGAGTTTTAGTTGGGTTCGTAATTTTACCCGGAGTTTCACTTGGGTTCGTAATTTTACCCGGACTTTTTAGTTGGGTTCGTATTTTCTACCCGGAGTTTTAGTTGGGTTCGTAATTTTACCCGGACTTTTTAGTTGGGTTCGTATTTTTTACCCGGACTTTTAGTTGGGTTCGTAATTTTACCCGGAGTTTTAGTTGGGTTCGTATTTTTTACCCGGAGTTTTGTTGGGTTCGTATTTTTTACCCGGAGTTTTAGTTGGGTTCGTATTTTTACCCGGAGTTTTAGTTGTGTTGGTAATTTTACCCGGAGTTTTAGTTGGGTTCATATTTTTTACCGGACTTTTTAGTTGGGTTCGTACTTTTTACCCGGACTTTTAGTTGGGTTCGTAATTTTACCCGGAGTTTTAGTTGTGTTGGTAATTTTACCCGGAGTTTTAGTTGGGTTCATATTTTTTACCCGGAGTTTTAGTTGGGCTCGTATTTTTACCCGGAGTTTTAGTTGGGTTCGTATTTTTACCCGGAGTTTTAGTTGGGTTCGTATTTTTTACCAGGACTTTTTAGTTGGGTTAGTATTTTTGCCCGGAGTTTTAGTTGGGTTCGTATTTTTTATCCGGAGTTTTAGTTGGGTTCGTATTTTTACCCGGAGTTTTAGTTGGGTTTGTATTTTTACCCGGAGTTTTAGTTGGGTTCGTATTTTTTACCCGGACTTTTTAGTTGGGTTAGTATTTTTGCCCGGAGTTTTAGTTGGGTTCGTATTTTTGCCCGGAGTTCTAGTTGGGTTCGTATTTTTTACCCGGAGTTTTAGTTGGGTTCGTATTTTTTACCCGGAGTTTTAGTTGGGTTCGTATTTTTACCCGGAGTTTTAGTTGGCTTCGTATTTTTACCCGGAGTTTTAGTTGGGTTCGTATTTTTTACCCGGAGTTTTAGTTGGGTTCGTATTTTTACCCGGAGCTTTAGTTGGGTTCGTATTTTTACCCGGAGTTTTAGTTGGGTTCGTATTTTTTACCCGGACTTTTTAGTTGGGTTAGTATTTTTGCCCGGAGTTTTAGTTGGGTTCGTATTTTTTTACCCGGACTTTTTAGTTGGGTTCGTAATTTTACCCGGAGTTTTAGTTGGGTTCGTAATTTTACCCGGAGTTTTAGTTAGGTTCGTAATTTTACCCGGAGTTTGAGTTGGGTTCGTAATTTTACCCGGAGTTTTAGTTGGGTTCGTAATTTTACCCGGACTTTTTAGTTGGGTTCGTATTTTTTACCCGGACTTTTAGTTGGGTTCGTAGTTTTACCCGGAGTTTTAGTTGGGTTCGTAATTTTACCCGGAGTTTTAGTTGAGTTCGTAATTTTACCCGGAGTTTTAGTTGGGTTAGTAATTTTACCCGGACTTTTTATTTGGGTTCGTGATTTTACCCGGACTTTTTAGTTGGGTTCGTAATTTTACCCGGAGTTTTAGTTGGGTTCGTAATTTTACCCGGAGTTTTACTTGGGTTCGTAATTTTACCCGGACTTTTTAGTTGGGTTCGCATTTTTTACCCGGACTTTTAGTTGGGTTCGTAATTTTACCCGGAGTTTTAGTTGGGTTCGTAATTTTACCCGGAGTTTTAGTTGGGTTCGTAATTTTACCCGGAGTTTTAGTTGGGTTCGTAATTTTACCCGGAGTTTTAGTTGGGTTCATATTTTTTACCCGGACTTTTTAGTTGGGTTAGTATTTTTGCCCGGAGTTTTAGTTGGGTTCGTAATTTTACCCGGAGTTTTAGTTGGGTTCGTAATTTTACCCGGAGTTTTAGTTGGGTTCGTAATTTTACCCGGAGTTTTAGTTGGGTTCGTAATTTTACCCGGACTTTTTAGTTGGGTTCGTATTTTTTACCCGGACTTTTAGTTGGGTTCGTAATTTTACCCGGACTTTTTAGTTGGGTTCGAATTTTTTACCCGGACTTTTAGTTGGGTTCGTAATTTTACCCGGAGTTTTAGTTGGGTTCGTAATTTTACCCTGAGTTTTAGTTGGGTTTGTATTTTTACCCGGAGTTTTAGTTGGGTTCGTATTTTTTACCCGGACTTTTTAGTTGGGTTAGTATTTTTGCCCGGAGTTTTAGTTGGGTTCGTATTTTTGCCCGGAGTTCTAGTTGGGTTCGTATTTTTTACCAGGACTTTTTAGTTGGGTTAGTATTTTTGCCCGGAGTTTTAGTTGGGTTCGTATTTTTTATCCGGAGTTTTAGTTGGGTTCGTATTTTTACCCGGAGTTTTAGTTGGGTTTGTATTTTTACCCGGAGTTTTAGTTGGGTTCGTATTTTTTACCCGGACTTTTTAGTTGGGTTAGTATTTTTGCCCGGAGTTTTAGTTGGGTTCGTATTTTTGCCCGGAGTTCTAGTTGGGTTCGTATTTTTTACCCGGAGTTTTAGTTGGGTTCGTATTTTTTACCCGGAGTTTTAGTTGGGTTCGTATTTTTACCCGGAGTTTTAGTTGGCTTCGTATTTTTACCCGGAGTTTTAGTTGGGTTCGTATTTTTTACCCGGAGTTTTAGTTGGGTTCGTATTTTTACCCGGAGCTTTAGTTGGGTTCGTATTTTTACCCGGAGTTTTAGTTGGGTTCGTATTTTTTACCCGGACTTTTTAGTTGGGTTAGTATTTTTGCCCGGAGTTTTAGTTGGGTTCGTATTTTTTTACCCGGACTTTTTAGTTGGGTTCGTAATTTTACCCGGAGTTTTAGTTGGGTTCGTAATTTTACCCGGAGTTTTAGTTAGGTTCGTAATTTTACCCGGAGTTTGAGTTGGGTTCGTAATTTTACCCGGAGTTTTAGTTGGGTTCGTAATTTTACCCGGACTTTTTAGTTGGGTTCGTATTTTTTACCCGGACTTTTAGTTGGGTTCGTAGTTTTACCCGGAGTTTTAGTTGGGTTCGTAATTTTACCCGGAGTTTTAGTTGAGTTCGTAATTTTACCCGGAGTTTTAGTTGGGTTAGTAATTTTACCCGGACTTTTTATTTGGGTTCGTGATTTTACCCGGACTTTTTAGTTGGGTTCGTAATTTTACCCGGAGTTTTAGTTGGGTTCGTAATTTTACCCGGAGTTTTACTTGGGTTCGTAATTTTACCCGGACTTTTTAGTTGGGTTCGCATTTTTTACCCGGACTTTTAGTTGGGTTCGTAATTTTACCCGGAGTTTTAGTTGGGTTCGTAATTTTACCCGGAGTTTTAGTTGGGTTCGTAATTTTACCCGGAGTTTTAGTTGGGTTCGTAATTTTACCCGGAGTTTTAGTTGGGTTCATATTTTTTACCCGGACTTTTTAGTTGGGTTAGTATTTTTGCCCGGAGTTTTAGTTGGGTTCGTAATTTTACCCGGAGTTTTAGTTGGGTTCGTAATTTTACCCGGAGTTTTAGTTGGGTTCGTAATTTTACCCGGAGTTTTAGTTGGGTTCGTAATTTTACCCGGACTTTTTAGTTGGGTTCGTATTTTTTACCCGGACTTTTAGTTGGGTTCGTAATTTTACCCGGACTTTTTAGTTGGGTTCGAATTTTTTACCCGGACTTTTAGTTGGGTTCGTAATTTTACCCGGAGTTTTAGTTGGGTTCGTAATTTTACCCTGAGTTTTAGTTGGGTTCGTATTTTTACCCGGAGTTTTAGTTGTGTTGGTAATTTTACCCGGAGTTTTAGTTGGGTTCATATTTTTTACCCGGAGTTTTAGTTGGGCTCGTATTTTTACCCGGAGTTTTAGTTGGGTTCGTATTTTTACCCGGAGTTTTAGTTGGGTTCGTATTTTTTACCAGGACTTTTTAGTTGGGTTAGTATTTTTGCCCGGAGTTTTAGTTGGGTTCGTATTTTTTATCCGGAGTTTTAGTTGGGTTCGTATTTTTACCCGGAGTTTTAGTTGGGTTTGTATTTTTACCCGGAGTTTTAGTTGGGTTCGTATTTTTTACCCGGACTTTTTAGTTGGGTTAGTATTTTTGCCCGGAGTTTTAGTTGGGTTCGTATTTTTTACCCGGAGTTTTAGTTGGGTTCGTATTTTTTACCCGGAGTTTTAGGTGGGTTCGTATTTTTACCCGGAGTTTTAGTTGGGTTCGTATTTTTACCCGGAGTTTTAGTTGGGTTCGTATTTTTTACCAGGACTTTTTAGTTGGGTTAGTATTTTTGCCCGGAGTTTTAGTTGGGTTCGTATTTTTTATCCGGAGTTTTAGTTGGGTTCGTATTTTTACCCGGAGTTTTAGTTGGGTTCATATTTTTTACCGGACTTTTTAGTTGGGTTCGTACTTTTTACCCGGACTTTTAGTTGGGTTCGTAATTTTACCCGGAGTTTTAGTTGTGTTGGTAATTTTACCCGGAGTTTTAGTTGGGTTCATATTTTTTACCCGGAGTTTTAGTTGGGCTCGTATTTTTACCCGGAGTTTTAGTTGGGTTCGTATTTTTACCCGGAGTTTTAGTTGGGTTCGTATTTTTTACCCGGACTTTTTAGTTGGGTTAGTATTTTTGCCCGGAGTTTTAGTTGGGTTCGTATTTTTTACCCGGACTTTTAGTTGGGTTCGTAATTTTACCCGGAGTTTTAGTTGGGTTCGTAATTTTACCCGGACTTTTTAGTTGGGTTCGTAATTTTACACGGACTTTTTAGTTGGGTTCGTATTTTTTACCCGGAGTTTT
>CAXIES010000654.1:0-94088 GCA_964023965.1 Melinopterus prodromus | reverse complement strand
TTTTTACCCGGAGTTTTAGTTGGGTTCGTATTTTTACCGGAGTTTTAGTTGGGTTCGTAATTTTATCCGGAGTTTTAGTTGGGTTCGTATTTTTTACCCGGACTTTTTAGTTGGGTTAGTATTTTTGCCCGGAGTTTTAGTTGGATTCGTATTTTTTTACCCGGAGTTTTAGTTGGGTTCTAAATGTTACCCGGACTTTTTTGTTTGGTTTGTATTTTTTACCCGGAGTTTTAGTTGGGTTCGTAATTTTACCCGGACTTTTTAGTTGGGTTCGTAATTTTACCCGGAGTTTTAGTTGGGTTCGTAATTTTACCCGGAGTTTTAGTTGGGTTCGTAATTTTACCCGGAGTTTTAGTTGTGTTGGTAATTTTACCCGGAGTTTTAGTTGGGTTCATATTTTTTACCGGACTTTTTAGTTGGGTTCGTATTTTTTACCCGAAGTTTTAGTTGGGTTCGTATTTTTTACCCGGAGTTTTAGTTGGGTTCGTATTTTTTACAAGGAGTTTTAGTTGGGTTCGTATTTTTACCCGGAGTTTTAGTTGTGTTAGTAATTTTACCCAGAGTTTTAGTTGGGTTCATATTTTTTACCGGACTTTTTAGTTGGGTTCGTATTTTTTACCCGAAGTTTTAGTTGGGTTCGTATTTTTTACCCGGAGTTTTAGTTGGGTTCGTATTTTTACCCGGAGTTTTAGTTGGGTTCGTATTTTTACCCGGAGTTTTAGTTGGGTTCGTAATTTTATCCGGAGTTTTAGTTGGGTTCGTATTTTTTACCCGGATTTTTTAGTTGGGTTAGTATTTTTGCCCGGAGTTTTAGTTGGGTTCGTATTTTTTTACACGGAGTTTTAGTTGGGTTCTAAATTTTACCCGGACTTTTTTGTTTGGTTCGTATTTTTTACCCGGAGTTTTAGTTGGGTTCGTAATTTTACCCGGACTTTTTAGTTGGGTTCGTAATTTTACCCGGAGTTTTAGTTGGGTTCGTAATTTTACCCGGAGTTTTAGTTGGGTTGGGTTGGGTTACCCGGACTTTTTACTTGGGTTCGTAATTTTACCCGGACTTTTTAGTTGGGTTCGTAATTTTACCCGGAGTTTTAGTTGGGTTCGTAATTTTACCCGGAGTTTTACTTGGGTTCGTAATTTTACCCGGACTTTTTAGTTGGGTTCGTATTTTTACCCGGACTTTTAGTTGGGTTCGTAATTTTACCCGGAGTTTTAGTTGGGTTCGTAATTTTACCCGGAGTTTTAGTTGGGTTCGTATTTTTGACCCGGACTTTTTAGTTGGGGTTAGTATTTTTACCCGGAGTTTTAGTTGGGTTCGTATTTTTACCCGGAGTTTTAGTTGGGTTCGTAATTTTACCCGGAGTTTTAGTTGGGTTCGTAATTTTACCCGGACTTTTTAGTTGGGTTCGTAATTTTACCCGGAGTTTTAGTTGGGTTCGTAATTTTTACCCGGACTTTTTAGTTGGGTTAGTATTTTTGCCCGGAGTTTTAGTTGGGTTCGTATTTTTTTACCCGGAGTTTTAGTTGGGTTCTAAATGTTACCCGGACTTTTTTGTTTGGTTCGTATTTTTTACCCGGAGTTTAAGTTGGGTTCGTAATTTTACCTCGAGTTTTAAGTTAGGTTCGTATTTTTACCCGGACTTTTTAGTTGGGTTCGTATTTTTTACCCGGAGTTTTATTTGGGTTCGTAATTTTACCCGGACTTTTTAGTTGGGTTCGTAATTTTACCCGGAGTTTTAGTTGGGTTCATAATTTTACCCGGAGTTTTAGTTGGGTTCGTAATTTTACCCGGAGTTTTAGTTGGGTTCGTAATTTTACCCGGAGTTTTAGTTGGGTTCGTATTTTTAACCCGGACTTTTTAGTTGGGTTCGTATTTTTTACCCGGACTTTTAGTTGGGTTCGTAATTTTACCCGGAGTTTTAGTTGGGTTCGTAATTTTACCCGGAGTTTTAGTTGGGTTGGGTTGGGTTACCCGGACTTTTTACTTGGGTTCGTAATTTTACCCGGACTTTTTAGTTGGGTTCGTAATTTTACCCGGAGTTTTAGTTGGGTTCGTAATTTTACCCGGAGTTTTACTTGGGTTCGTAATTTTACCCGGAGTTTTAGTTGGGTCCGTATTTTTAACCCGGACTTTTTAGTTGGGTTAGTATTTTTACCCGGAGTTTTAGTTGGGTTCGTATTTTTACCCGGAGTTTTAGTTGGGTTCGTAATTTTATCCGGAGTTTTAGTTGAGTTCGTATTTTTTACCCGGACTTCTTAGTTGGGTTAGTATTTTTGCCCGGAGTTTTAGTTGGGTTCGTATTTTTTACCCGGAGTTTTAGTTGGGTTCGTAATTTTACCCGGAGTTTTAGTTGCGTTCGTAATTTTATCCGGAGTTTTAGTTGGGTTCGTATTTTTTAGTTGGGTTCGTAATTTTACCCGGAGTTTTAGTTGGGTTCGCAATTTTACCCGGAGTTTTAGTTGAGTTAGTAATTTCACCCGGAGTTTTAGTTGGGTTCGTAATTTTACCTGGACTTTTTAGTTGGGTTCGTAATTTTACCCGGAGTTTTAGTTGGGTTCGTATTTTTTACCCGGAGTTTTAGTTGGATTCGTATTTTTTACAAGGAGTTTTAGCTGGGTTCGTATTTTTACCCGGAGTTTTAGTTGTGTTGGTAATTTTACCCGGAGTTTTAGTTGGGTTCATATTTTTTACCGGACTTTTTAGTTGGGTTCGTATTTTTTACCCGAAGTTTTAGTTGGGTTCGTATTTTTTACCCGGAGTTTTAGTTGGGTTCGTATTTTTACCCGGAGTTTTAGTTGGGTTCGTATTTTTACCCGGAGTTTTAGTTGGGTTCGTAATTTTATCCGGAGTTTTAGTTGGGTTCGTATTTTTTACCCGGACTTTTTAGTTGGGTTAGTATTTTTGCCCGGAGTTTTAGTTGGATTCGTATTTTTTTACCCGGAGTTTTAGTTGGGTTCTAAATGTTACCCGGACTTTTTTGTTTGGTTTGTATTTTTTACCCGGAGTTTTAGTTGGGTTCGTAATTTTACCCGGACTTTTTAGTTGGGTTCGTAATTTTACCCGGAGTTTTAGTTGGGTTCGTAATTTTACCCGGAGTTTTAGTTGGGTTCGTAATTTTACCCGGAGTTTTAGTTGTGTTGGTAATTTTACCCGGAGTTTTAGTTGGGTTCATATTTTTTACCGGACTTTTTAGTTGGGTTCGTATTTTTTACCCGAAGTTTTAGTTGGGTTCGTATTTTTTACCCGGAGTTTTAGTTGGGTTCGTATTTTTTACAAGGAGTTTTAGTTGGGTTCGTATTTTTACCCGGAGTTTTAGTTGTGTTAGTAATTTTACCCAGAGTTTTAGTTGGGTTCATATTTTTTACCGGACTTTTTAGTTGGGTTCGTATTTTTTACCCGAAGTTTTAGTTGGGTTCGTATTTTTTACCCGGAGTTTTAGTTGGGTTCGTATTTTTACCCGGAGTTTTAGTTGGGTTCGTATTTTTACCCGGAGTTTTAGTTGGGTTCGTAATTTTATCCGGAGTTTTAGTTGGGTTCGTATTTTTTACCCGGATTTTTTAGTTGGGTTAGTATTTTTGCCCGGAGTTTTAGTTGGGTTCGTATTTTTTTACACGGAGTTTTAGTTGGGTTCTAAATTTTACCCGGACTTTTTTGTTTGGTTCGTATTTTTTACCCGGAGTTTTAGTTGGGTTCGTAATTTTACCCGGACTTTTTAGTTGGGTTCGTAATTTTACCCGGAGTTTTAGTTGGGTTCGTAATTTTACCCGGAGTTTTAGTTGGGTTGGGTTGGGTTACCCGGACTTTTTACTTGGGTTCGTAATTTTACCCGGACTTTTTAGTTGGGTTCGTAATTTTACCCGGAGTTTTAGTTGGGTTCGTAATTTTACCCGGAGTTTTACTTGGGTTCGTAATTTTACCCGGACTTTTTAGTTGGGTTCGTATTTTTTACCCGGACTTTTAGTTGGGTTCGTAATTTTACCCGGAGTTTTAGTTGGGTTCGTAATTTTACCCGGAGTTTTAGTTGGGTTCGTATTTTTGACCCGGACTTTTTAGTTGGGGTTAGTATTTTTACCCGGAGTTTTAGTTGGGTTCGTATTTTTACCCGGAGTTTTAGTTGGGTTCGTAATTTTACCCGGAGTTTTAGTTGGGTTCGTATTTTTTACCCTGACATTTTAGTTGGGTTAGCATTTTTTACCCGGACTTTTTAGTTGGGTAAGTATTTTTACCCGGAGTTTTAGTTGGGTTCGTATTTTTACCCGGAGTTTTAGTTGGGTTCGTAATTTTACCCGGAGTTTTAGTTGGGTTCGTATCTTTTACCCGGACTATTTAGTTGGGTTCGTATTTTTTACCCGGAGTTTTAGTTGGGTTCGTATCTTTTACCCGGACTATTTAGTTGGGTTAGTATTTTTTACCCGGAGTTTTAGTAGGGTTTGTATTTTTACCCGGAGTTTTAGTTGGGTTCGTAATTTTACCCGGAGTTTTAGTTGGGTCCGTATTTTTAACCCGGACTTTTTAGTTGGGTTAGTATTTTTACCCGGAGTTTTAGTTGGGTTCGTATTTTTACCCGGAGTTTTAGTTGGGTTCGTAATTTTATCCGGAGTTTTAGTTGAGTTCGCATTTTTTACCCGGACTTCTTAGTTGGGTTAGTATTTTTGCCCGGAGTTTTAGTTGGGTTCGTATTTTTTACCCGGAGTTTTAGTTGGGTTCGTAATTTTACCCGGAGTTTTAGTTGCGTTCGTAATTTTATCCGGAGTTTTAGTTGGGTTCGTATTTTTTACCCGGAGTTTTAGTTGGGTTCGTAATTTTACCCGGAGTTTTAGTTGGGTTCGTATTTTTTACCCGGACTTTTTAGTTGGGTTAGTATTTTTACCCGGAGTTTTAGTTGGGTTCGTATTTTTACCCGGAGTTTTAGTTGGGTTCGTATTTTTACCCGGAGTTTTAGTTGGGTTCGTAATTTTAGCCGGAGTTTTAGTTGGGTTCGTATTTTTTACCCGGACTTTTTAGTTGGGTTAGTATTTTTGCCCGGAGTTTTAGTTGGGTTCGTATTTTTTTACCCGGAGTTTTAGTTGGGTTCTAAATGTAACCCGGACTTTTTCGTTTGGTTCGTATTTTTTACCCGGAGTTTTAGTTGGGTTCGTATTTTTTACCCGGAGTTTTATTTGGGTTCGTAATTTTACCCGGACTTTTTAGTTGGGTTCGTAATTTTACCCGGAGTTTTAGTTGGGTTCGTAATTTTACCCGGAGTTTTAGTTGGGTTCGTAATTTTACCCGGAGTTTTAGTTGGGTTCGTAATTTTACCCGGAGTTTTAGTTGGGTTCGTATTTTTAACCCGGACTTTTTAGTTGTGTTCGTATTTTTCACCCGGACTTTTAGTTGGGTTCGTAATTTTACCCGGAGTTTTAGTTGGGTTCGTAATTTTACCCGGAGTTTTAGTTGGGTTCGTAATTTTACCCGGAGTCTTGAGTTACCCGGACTTTTTAGTTGGGTTCGTATTTTTACCCGGACTTTTAGTTGGGTTCGTAATTTTACCCGGAGTTTTAGTTGGGTTCGTAATTTTACCCGGAGTTTTAGTTGGGTTCGTAATTTTACCCGGAGTTTTACTTGGGTTCGTAATTTTACCCGGAGTTTTACTTGGGTTCGTAATTTTACCCGGAGTTTTAGTTGGGTTCGTAATTTTACCCGGAGTTTTAGTTGGGTTCGTAATTTTACCCGGACTTTTTAGTTGGGTTCGTATTTTTTACCCGGACTTTTAGTTGGGTTCGTAATTTTACCCGGAGTTTTAGTTGGGTTCGTAATTTTACCCGGAGTTTTAGTTGAGTTAGTAATTTTACCCGGAGTTTTAGTTGGGTTCGTAATTTTACCCGGACTTTTTAGTTGGGTTCGTAATTTTACCCGGAGTTTTAGTTGGGTTCGTATTTTTTACCCTGACATTTTAGTTGGGTTAGCATTTTTTACCCGGAGTTTTAGTTGGGTTCGTACTTTTTACCCGGAGCTTTAGTTGGGTTCGTATTTTTTACCCGGAGTTTTAGTTGGGTTCGTATTTTTTACCCGGACTTTTTAGTTGGGTAAGTATTTTTACCCGGAGTTTTAGTTGGGTTCGTATTTTTACCCGGAGTTTTAGTTGGGTTCGTAATTTTACCCGGAGTTTTAGTTGGGTTCGTATCTTTTACCCGGACTATTTAGTTGGGTTCGTATTTTTTACCCGGAGTTTTAGTTGGGTTCGTATCTTTTACCCGGACTATTTAGTTGGGTTAGTATTTTTTACCCGGAGTTTTAGTAGGGTTTGTATTTTTACCCGGAGTTTTAGTTGGGTTCGTAATTTTACCCGGAGTTTTAGTTGGGTCCGTATTTTTAACCCGGACTTTTTAGTTGGGTTAGTATTTTTACCCGGAGTTTTAGTTGGGTTCGTATTTTTACCCGGAGTTTTAGTTGGGTTCGTAATTTTATCCGGAGTTTTAGTTGAGTTCGTATTTTTTACCCGGACTTCTTAGTTGGGTTAGTATTTTTGCCCGGAGTTTTAGTTGGGTTCGTATTTTTTACCCGGAGTTTTAGTTGGGTTCGTAATTTTACCCGGAGTTTTAGTTGCGTTCGTAATTTTATCCGGAGTTTTAGTTGGGTTCGTATTTTTTACACGGAGTTTTAGTTGGGTTCGTAATTTTACCCGGAGTTTTAGTTGGGTTCGTATTTTTTACCCGGACTTTTTAGTTGGGTTAGTATTTTTACCCGGAGTTTTAGTTGGGTTCGTATTTTTACCCGGAGTTTTAGTTGGGTTCGTATTTTTACCCGGAGTTTTAGTTGGGTTCGTAATTTTAGCCGGAGTTTTAGTTGGGTTCGTATTTTTTACCCGGACTTTTTAGTTGGGTTAGTATTTTTGCCCGGAGTTTTAGTTGGGTTCGTATTTTTTTACCCGGAGTTTTAGTTGGGTTCTAAATGTAACCCGGACTTTTTCGTTTGGTTCGTATTTTTTACCCGGAGTTTTAGTTGGGTTCGTATTTTTTACCCGGAGTTTTATTTGGGTTCGTAATTTTACCCGGACTTTTTAGTTAGGTTCGTAATTTTACCCGGAGTTTTAGTTGGGTTCGTAATTTTACCCGGAGTTTTAGTTGGGTTCGTAATTTTACCCGGAGTTTTAGTTGGGTTCGTAATTTTACCCGGAGTTTTAGTTGGGTTCGTATTTTTAACCCGGACTTTTTAGTTGTGTTCGTATTTTTCACCCGGACTTTTAGTTGGGTTCGTAATTTTACCCGGAGTTTTAGTTGGGTTCGTAATTTTACCCGGAGTTTTAGTTGGGTTCGTAATTTTACCCGGAGTCTTGAGTTACCCGGACTTTTTAGTTGGGTTCGTATTTTTACCCGGACTTTTAGTTGGGTTCGTAATTTTACCCGGAGTTTTAGTTGGGTTCGTAATTTTACCCGGAGTTTTAGTTGGGTTCGTAATTTTACCCGGAGTTTTACTTGGGTTCGTAATTTTACCCGGAGTTTTACTTGGGTTCGTAATTTTACCCGGAGTTTTAGTTGGGTTCGTAATTTTACCCGGAGTTTTAGTTGGGTTCGTAATTTTACCCGGACTTTTTAGTTGGGTTCGTATTTTTTACCCGGACTTTTAGTTGGGTTCGTAATTTTACCCGGAGTTTTAGTTGGGTTCGTAATTTTACCCGGAGTTTTAGTTGAGTTAGTAATTTTACCCGGAGTTTTAGTTGGGTTCGTAATTTTACCCGGACTTTTTAGTTGGGTTCGTAATTTTACCCGGAGTCTTAAGTTAGGTTCGTATTTTTTATCCGGACTTTTTAGTTGGGTTCGTATTTTTTACCCGGAGTTTTAGTTGGGTTCGTAATTTTACCCGGAGTTTTAGTTGGGTTCGCAATTTTACCCGGACTTTTTAGTTGGGTTCGTATTTTTTACCCGGACTTTTAGTTGGGTTCGTAATTTTACCCGGAGTTTTAGTTGGGTTCGTAATTTTACCCGGAGTTTTAGTTGTGTTGGTAATTTTACCCGGAGTTTTAGTTGGGTTCATATTTTTTACCGGACTTTTTAGTTGGGTTCGTATTTTTTACCCGAAGTTTTAGTTGGGTTCGTATTTTTTACCCGGAGTTTTAGTTGGGTTCGTATTTTTTACAAGGAGTTTTAGTTGGGTTCGTATTTTTACCCGCAGTTTTAGTTGTGTTGGTAATTTTACCCGGAGTTTTAGTTGGGTTCATATTTTTTACCGGACTTTTTAGTTGGGTTCGTATTTTTTACCCGAAGTCTTAGTTGGGTTCGTATTTTTTACCCGGAGTTTTAGTTGGGTTCGTATTTTTACCCGGAGTTTTAGTTGGGTTCGTATTTTTACCCGGAGTTTTAGTTGGGTTCGTAATTTTATCCGGAGTTTTAGTTGGGTTCGTAATTTTAGCCGGAGTTTTAGTTGGGTTCGTATTTTTTACCCGGACTTTTTAGTTGGGTTAGTATTTTTGCCCGGAGTTTTAGTTGGGTTCGTATTTTTTTACCCGGAGTTTTAGTTGGGTTCTAAATGTTACCCGGACTTTTTTGTTTGGTTCGTATTTTTTACCCGGAGTTTTAGTTGGGTTCGTAATTTTACCCGGAGTTTTAGTTGGGTTGGGTTGGGTTACCCGGACTTTTTACTTGGGTTCGTAATTTTACCCGGACTTTTTAGTTGGGTTCGTAATTTTACCCGGAGTTTTAGTTGGGTTCGTAATTTTACCCGGAGTTTTAGTTGGGTTCGTATTTTTTACCCGGACATTTTAGTTGGGTTAGCATTTTTTACCCGGACTTTTAGTTGGGTTCGTAATTTTACCCGGAGTTTTAGTTGGGTTCGTAATTTTACCCGGAGTTTTAGTTGGGTTCGTAATTTTACCCGGAGTTTTAGTTGGGTTCGTATTTTTGACCCGGACTTTTTAGTTGGGGTTAGTATTTTTACCCGGAGTTTTAGTTGGGTTCGTATCTTTTACCCGGACTATTTAGTTGGGTTAGTATTTTTTACCCGGAGTTTTAGTAGGGTTTGTATTTTTACCCGGAGTTTTAGTTGGGTTCGTATTTTTTACCCGGACTTTTTAGTTGGGTAAGTATTTTTACCCGGAGTTTTAGTTGGGTTCGTATTTTTACCCGGAGTTTTAGTTGGGTTCGTAATTTTACCCGGAGTTTTAGTTGGGTTCGTATCTTTTACCCGGACTATTTAGTTGGGTTCGTATTTTTTACCCGGAGTTTTAGTTGGGTTCGTATCTTTTACCCGGACTATTTAGTTGGGTTAGTATTTTTTACCCGGAGTTTTAGTAGGGTTTGTATTTTTACCCGGAGTTTTAGTTGGGTTCGTAATTTTACCCGGAGTTTTAGTTGGGTCCGTATTTTTAACCCGGACTTTTTAGTTGGGTTAGTATTTTTACCCGGAGTTTTAGTTGGGTTCGTATTTTTACCCGGAGTTTTAGTTGGGTTCGTAATTTTATCCGGAGTTTTAGTTGAGTTCGTATTTTTTACCCGGACTTCTTAGTTGGGTTAGTATTTTTGCCCGGAGTTTTAGTTGGGTTCGTATTTTTTACCCGGAGTTTTAGTTGGGTTCGTAATTTTACCCGGAGTTTTAGTTGCGTTCGTAATTTTATCCGGAGTTTTAGTTGGGTTCGTATTTTTTACCCGGAGTTTTAGTTGGGTTCGTAATTTTACCCGGAGTTTTAGTTGGGTTCGTATTTTTTACCCGGACTTTTTAGTTGGGTTAGTATTTTTACCCGGAGTTTTAGTTGGGTTCGTATTTTTACCCGGAGTTTTAGTTGGGTTCGTATTTTTACCCGGAGTTTTAGTTGGGTTCGTAATTTTAGCCGGAGTTTTAGTTGGGTTCGTATTTTTTACCCGGACTTTTTAGTTGGGTTAGTATTTTTGCCCGGAGTTTTAGTTGGGTTCGTATTTTTTTACCCGGAGTTTTAGTTGGGTTCTAAATGTTACCCGGACTTTTTCGTTTGGTTCGTATTTTTTACCCGGAGTTTTAGTTGTGTTCGTAATTTTACCTGGAGTTTTAAGTTAGGTTCGTATTTTTACCCGGACTTTTTAGTTGGGTTCGTATTTTTTACCCGGAGTTTTATTTGGGTTCGTAATTTTACCCGGACTTTTTAGTTGGGTTCGTAATTTTACCCGGAGTTTTAGTTGGGTTCGTATTTTTTACCCGGAGTTTTAGTTGGGTTCGTATTTTTACCCGGAGTTTTAGTTGGGTTCGTATTTTTTACCCGGAGTTTTAGTTGGGTTCGTATTTTTACCCGGAGTTTTAGTTGGGTTCGTATTTTTACCCGGAGTTTTAGTTGGGTTCGTATTTTTACCCGGAGTTTTAGTTGGGTTCGTATTTTTACCCGGAGTTTTAGTTGTGTTGGTAATTTTACCCGGAGTTTTAGTTGGGCTCATATTTTTTACCGGACTTTTTAGTTGGGTTCGTATTTTTTACCCGAAGTTTTAGTTGGGTTCGTATTTTTTACCCGGAGTTTTAGTTGGGTTCGTATTTTTACCCGGAGTTTTAGTTGGGTTCGTATTTTTACCCGGAGTTTTAGTTGGGTTCGTATTTTTTACCCGGACTTTTTAGTTGGGTTAGTATTCTTGCCCGGAGTTTTAGTTGGGTTCGTATTTTTTTACCCGGAGTTTTAGTTGGGTTCTAAATGTTACCCGGACTTTTTTGTTTGGTTCGTATTTTTACCCGGAGTTTTTGTTGGGTTCGTAATTTTACCCGGAGTTTTAGTTGGGTTGGGTTGGGTTACCCGGACTTTTTACTTCGGTTCGTAATTTTACCCGGACTTTTTAGTTGGGTTCGTAATTTTACCCGGAGTTTTAGTTGGGTTCGTAAATTTACCCGGAGTTTTACTTGGGTTCGTAATTTTACCCGGAGTTTTAGTTGGGTCCGTATTTTTAACCCCGACTTTTTAGTTGGGTTAGTATTTTTACCCGGAGTTTTAGTTGGGTTCGTATTTTTACCCGGAGTTTTAGTTGGGTTCGTAATTTTATCCGGAGTTTTAGTTGAGTT
This sequence comes from Melinopterus prodromus, assembly GCA_964023965.1. Classification (NCBI taxonomy): domain Eukaryota; kingdom Metazoa; phylum Arthropoda; class Insecta; order Coleoptera; family Scarabaeidae; genus Melinopterus; species Melinopterus prodromus. The sequence continues at coordinate 83,104 of CAXIES010000654.1, read as the reverse complement.
CGTATTTTTTACCCGGACTTCTTAGTTGGGTTAGTATTTTTGCCCGGAGTTTTAGTTGGGTTCGTATTTTTTACCCGGAGTTTTAGTTGGGTTCGTAATTTTACCCGGAGTTTTAGTTGCGTTCGTAATTTTATCCGGAGTTTTAGTTGGGTTCGTATTTTTTACCCGGAGTTTTAGTTGGGTTCGTAATTTTACCCGGAGTTTTAGTTGGGTTCGTATTTTTTTACCCGGAGTTTTAGTTGGGTTCTAAATGTTACCCGGACTTTTTCGTTTGGTTCGTATTTTTTACCCGGAGTTTTAGTTGGGTTCGTAATTTTACCTGGAGTTTTAAGTTAGGTTTGTATTTTTACCCGGACTTTTTAGTTGGGTTCGTATTTTTTACCCGGAGTTTTATTTGGGTTCGTAATTTTACCCGGACTTTTTAGTTGGGTTCGTAATTTTACCCGGAGTTTTAGTTGGGTTCGTAATTTTACCCGGAGTTTTAGTTGGGTTCGTAATTTTACCCGGAGTTTTAGTTGGGTTCGTAATTTTACCCGGAGTTTTAGTTGGGTTCGTATTTTTAACCCGGACTTTTTAGTTGTGTTCGTATTTTTTACCCGGACTTTTAGTTGGGTTCGTAATTTTACCCGGAGTTTTAGTTGGGTTCGTAATTTTACCCGGAGTTTTAGTTGGGTTCGTAATTTTACCCGGAGTCTTGAGTTACCCGGACTTTTTAGTTGGGTTCGTATTTTTACCCGGACTTTTAGTTGGGCTCGTAATTTTACCCGGAGTTTTAGTTGGGTTCGTAATTTTACCCGGAGTTTTAGTTGGGTTCGTAATTTTACCCGGAGTTTTACTTGGGTTCGTAATTTTACCCGGAGTTTTACTTGGGTTCGTAATTTTACCCGGAGTTTTAGTTGGGTTCGTAATTTTACCCGGAGTTTTAGTTGGGTTCGTAATTTTACCCGGAATTTTTAGTTGGGTTCGTATTTTTTACCCGGACTTTTAGTTGGGTTCGTAATTTTACCCGGAGTTTTAGTTGGGTTCGTAATTTTACCCGGAGTTTTAGTTGAGTTAGTAATTTTACCCGGAGTTTTAGTTGGGTTCGTAATTTTACCCGGACTTTTTAGTTGGGTTCGTAATTTTACCCGGAGTCTTAAGTTAGGTTCGTATTTTTTATCCGGACTTTTTAGTTGGGTTCGTATTTTTTACCCGGAGTTTTAGTTGGGTTCGTAATTTTACCCGGAGATTTAGTTGGGTTCGCAATTTTACCCGGACTTTTTAGTTGGGTTCGTATTTTTTACCCGGACTTTTAGTTGGGTTCGTAATTTTACCCGGAGTTTTAGTTGGGTTCGTAATTTTACCCGGAGTTTTAGTTGTGTTGGTAATTTTACCCGGAGTTTTAGTTGGGTTCATATTTTTTACCGGACTTTTTAGTTGGGTTCGTATTTTTTACCCGAAGTTTTAGTTGGGTTCGTATTTTTTACCCGGAGTTTTAGTTGGGTTCGTATTTTTTACAAGGAGTTTTAGTTGGGTTCGTATTTTTACCCGGAGTTTTAGTTGTGTTGGTAATTTTACCCGGAGTTTTAGTTGGGCTCATATTTTTTACCGGACTTTTTTGTTGGGTTCGTATTTTTTACCCGAAGTTTTAGTTGGGTTCGTATTTTTTACCCGGAGTTTTAGTTGGGTTCGTATTTTTACCCGGAGTTTTAGTTGGGTTCGTATTTTTACCCGGAGTTTTAGTTGGGTTCGTAATTTTATCCGGAGTTTTAGTTGGGTTCTAAATGTTACCCGGACTTTTTCGTTTGGTTCGTATTTTTTACCCGGAGTTTTAGTTGGGTTCGTAATTTTACCTGGAGTTTTAAGTTAGGTTCGTATTTTTACCCGGACTTTTTAGTTGGGTTCGTATTTTTTACCCGGAGTTTTATTTGGGTTCGTAATTTTACCCGGACTTTTTAGTTGGGTTCGTAATTTTACCCGGAGTTTTAGTTGGGTTCGTAATTTTACCCGGAGTTTTAGTTGGGTTCGTAATTTTACCCGGAGTTTTAGTTGGGTTCGTAATTTTACCCGGAGTTTTAGTTGGGTTCGTATTTTTAACCCGGACTTTTTAGTTGTGTTCGTATTTTTTACCCGGACTTTTAGTTGGGTTCGTAATTTTACCCGGAGTTTTAGTTGGGTTCGTAATTTTACCCGGAGTTTTAGTTGGGTTCGTAATTTTACCCGGAGTCTTGAGTTACCCGGACTTTTTAGTTGGGTTCGTATTTTTACCCGGACTTTTAGTTGGGTTCGTAATTTTACCCGGAGTTTTAGTTGGGTTCGTAATTTTACCCGGAGTTTTAGTTGGGTTCGTAATTTTACCCGGAGTTTTACTTGGGTTCGTAATTTTACCCGGAGTTTTACTTGGGTTCGTAATTTTACCCGGAGTTTTAGTTGGGTTCGTAATTTTACCCGGAGTTTTAGTTGGGTTCGTAATTTTACCCGGAATTTTTAGTTGGGTTCGTATTTTTTACCCGGACTTTTAGTTGGGTTCGTAATTTTACCCGGAGTTTTAGTTGGGTTCGTAATTTTACCCGGAGTTTTAGTTGAGTTAGTAATTTTACCCGGAGTTTTAGTTGGGTTCGTAATTTTACCCGGACTTTTTAGTTGGGTTCGTAATTTTACCCGGAGTCTTAAGTTAGGTTCGTATTTTTTATCCGGACTTTTTAGTTGGGTTCGTATTTTTTACCCGGAGTTTTAGTTGGGTTCGTAATTTTACCCGGAGTTTTAGTTGGGTTCGCAATTTTACCCGGACTTTTTAGTTGGGTTCGTATTTTTTACCCGGACTTTTAGTTGGGTTCGTAATTTTACCCGGAGTTTTAGTTGGGTTCGTAATTTTACCCGGAGTTTTAGTTGTGTTGGTAATTTTACCCGGAGTTTTAGTTGGGTTCATATTTTTTACCGGACTTTTTAGTTGGGTTCGTATTTTTTACCCGAAGTTTTAGTTGGGTTCGTATTTTTTACCCGGAGTTTTAGTTGGGTTCGTATTTTTTACAAGGAGTTTTAGTTGGGTTCGTATTTTTACCCGGAGTTTTAGTTGTGTTGGTAATTTTACCCGGAGTTTTAGTTGGGCTCATATTTTTTACCGGACTTTTTAGTTGGGTTCGTATTTTTTACCCGAAGTTTTAGTTGGGTTCGTATTTTTTACCCGGAGTTTTAGTTGGGTTCGTATTTTTACCCGGAGTTTTAGTTGGGTTCGTATTTTTACCCGGAGTTTTAGTTGGGTTCGTAATTTTATCCGGAGTTTTAGTTGGGTTCGTAATTTTAGCCGGAGTTTTAGTTGGGTTCGTATTTTTTACCCGGACTTTTTAGTTGGGTTAGTATTTTTGCCCGGAGTTTTAGTTGGGTTCGTATTTTTTTACCCGGAGTTTTAGTTGGGTTCTAAATGTTACCCGGACTTTTTTGTTTGGTTCGTATTTTTTACCCGGAGTTTTAGTTGGGTTCGTAATTTTACCTGGAGTTTGAAGTTAGGTTCGTATTTTTACCCGGACTTTTTAGTTGGGTTCGTATTTTTTACCCGGAGTTTTAGTTGGGTTCGTAATTTTAGCCGGAGTTTTAGTTGGGTTCGTATTTTTTACCCGGACTTTTTAGTTGGGTTAGTATTTTTGCCCGGAGTTTTAGTTGGGTTCGTATTTTTTTACCCGGAGTTTTAGTTGGGTTCTAAATGTTACCCGGACTTTTTCGTTTGGTTCGTATTTTTTACCCGGAGTTTTAGTTGTGTTCGTAATTTTACCTGGAGTTTTAAGTTAGGTTCGTATTTTTACCCGGACTTTTTAGTTGGGTTCGTATTTTTTACCCGGAGTTTTATTTGGGTTCGTAATTTTACCCGGACTTTTTAGTTGGGTTCGTAATTTTACCCGGAGTTTTAGTTGGGTTCGTAATTTTACCCGGAGTTTTAGTTGGGTTCGTAATTTTACCCGGAGTTTTAGTTGGGTTCGTAATTTTACCCGGAGTTTTAGTTGGGTTCGTATTTTTAACCCGGACTTTTTAGTTGTATTCGTATTTTTTACCCGGACTTTTAGTTGGGTTCGTAATTTTACCCGGAGTTTTAGTTGGGTTCGTAATTTTACCCGGAGTTTTAGTTGGGTTCGTAATTTTACCCGGAGTCTTGAGTTACCCGGACTTTTTAGTTGGGTTCGTATTTTTACCCGGACTTTTAGTTGGGTTCGTAATTTTACCCGGAGTTTTAGTTGGGTTCGTAATTTTACCCGGAGTTTTAGTTGGGTTCGTAATTTTACCCGGAGTTTTACTTGGGTTCGTAATTTTACCCGGAGTTTTACTTGGGTTCGTAATTTTACCCGGAGTTTTAGTTGGGTTCGTAATTTTACCCGGAGTTTTAGTTGGGTTCGTAATTTTACCCGGACTTTTTAGTTGGGTTCGTATTTTTTACCCGGACTTTTAGTTGGGTTCGTAATTTTACCCGGAGTTTTAGTTGGGTTCGTAATTTTACCCGGAGTTTTAGTTGAGTTAGTAATTTTACCCGGAGTTTTAGTTGGGTTCGTAATTTTACCCGGACTTTTTAGTTGGGTTCGTAATTTTACCCGGAGTCTTAAGTTAGGTTCGTATTTTTTATCCGGACTTTTTAGTTGGGTTCGTATTTTTTACCCGGAGTTTTAGTTGGGTTCGTAATTTTACCCGGAGTTTTAGTTGGGTTCGCAATTTTACCCGGACTTTTTAGTTGGGTTCGTATTTTTTAAACGGACTTTTAGTTGGGTTCGTAATTTTACCCGGAGTTTTAGTTGGGTTCGTAATTTTACCCGGAGTTTTAGTTGTGTTGGTAATTTTACCCGGAGTTTTAGTTGGGTTCATATTTTTTACCGGACTTTTTAGTTGGATTCGTATTTTTTACCCGAAGTTTTAGTTGGGTTCGTATTTTTTACCCGGAGTTTTAGTTGGGTTCGTATTTTTTACAAGGAGTTTTAGTTGGGTTCGTATTTTTACCCGGAGTTTTAGTTGTGTTGGTAATTTTACCCGGAGTTTTAGTTGGGCTCATATTTTTTACCGGACTTTTTAGTTGGGTTCGTATTTTTTACCCGAAGTTTTAGTTGGGTTCGTATTTTTTACCCGGAGTTTTAGTTGGGTTCGTATTTTTACCCGGAGTTTTAGTTGGGTTCGTATTTTTACCCGGAGTTTAGTTGGGTTCGTAATTTTATCCGAAGTTTTAGTTGGGTTCGTAATTTTAGCCGGAGTTTTAGTTGGGTTCGTATTTTTTACCCGGACTTTTTAGTTGGGTTAGTATTCTTGCCCGGAGTTTTAGTTGGGTTCGTATTTTTTTACCCGGAGTTTTAGTTGGGTTCTAAATGTTACCCGGACTTTTTTGTTTGGTTCGTATTTTTACCCGGAGTTTTTGTTGGGTTCGTAATTTTACCCGGAGTTTTAGTTGGGTTGGGTTGGGTTACCCGGACTTTTTACTTCGGTTCGTAATTTTACCCGGAATTTTTAGTTGGGTTCGTAATTTTACCCGGAGTTTTAGTTGGGTTCGTAATTTTACCCGGAGTTTTACTTGGGTTCGTAATTTTACCCGGAGTTTTAGTTGGGTCCGTATTTTTAACCCCGACTTTTTAGTTGGGTTAGTATTTTTACCCGGAGTTTTAGTTGGGTTCGTATTTTTACCCGGAGTTTTAGTTGGGTTCGTAATTTTATCCGGAGTTTTAGTTGAGTTCGTATTTTTTACCCGGACTTCTTAGTTGGGTTAGTATTTTTGCCCGGAGTTTTAGTTGGGTTCGTATTTTTTACCCGGAGTTTTAGTTGGGTTCGTAATTTTACCCGGAGTTTTAGTTGCGTTCGTAATTTTATCCGGAGTTTTAGTTGGGTTCGTATTTTTTACCCGGAGTTTTAGTTGGGTTCGTAATTTTACCCGGAGTTTTAGTTGGGTTCGTATTTTTTTACCCGGAGTTTTAGTTGGGTTCTAAATGTTACCCGGACTTTTTCGTTTGGTTCGTATTTTTTACCCGGAGTTTTAGTTGGGTTCGCAATTTTACCTGGAGTTTTAAGTTAGGTTTGTATTTTTACCCGGACTTTTTAGTTGGGTTCGTATTTTTTACCCGGAGTTTTATTTGGGTTCGTAATTTTACCCGGACTTTTTAGTTGGGTTCGTAATTTTACCCGGAGTTTTAGTTGGGTTCGTAATTTTACCCGGAGTTTTAGTTGGGTTCGTAATTTTACCCGGAGTTTTAGTTGGGTTCGTAATTTTACCCGGAGTTTTAGTTGGGTTCGTATTTTTAACCCGGACTTTTTAGTTGGGTTAGTATTCTTGCCCGGAGTTTTAGTTGGGTTCGTATTTTTTTACCCGGAGTTTTAGTTGGGTTCTAAATGTTACCCGGACTTTTTTGTTTGGTTCGTATTTTTACCCGGAGTTTTTGTTGGGTTCGTAATTTTACCCGGAGTTTTAGTTGGGTTGGGTTGGGTTACCCGGACTTTTTACTTCGGTTCGTAATTTTAGGTTTGTATTTTTACCCGGACTTTTTAGTTGGGTTCGTATTTTTTACCCGGAGTTTTATTTGGGTTCGTAATTTTACCCGGACTTTTTAGTTGGGTTCGTAATTTTACCCGGAGTTTTAGTTGGGTTCGTAATTTTACCCGGAGTTTTACTTGGGTTCGTAATTTTACCCGGAGTTTTAGTTGGGTCCGTATTTTTAACCCCGACTTTTTAGTTGGGTTAGTATTTTTACCCGGAGTTTTAGTTGGGTTCGTATTTTTACCCGGAGTTTTAGTTGGGTTCGTAATTTTATCCGGAGTTTTAGTTGAGTTCGTATTTTTTACCCGGACTTCTTAGTTGGGTTAGTATTTTTGCCCGGAGTTTTAGTTGGGTTCGTATTTTTTACCCGGAGTTTTAGTTGGGTTCGTAATTTTATCCGGAGTTTTAGTTGGGTTCGTATTTTTTACCCGGAGTTTTAGTTGGGTTCGTAATTTTACCCGGAGTTTTAGTTGGGTTCGTATTTTTTTACCCGGAGTTTTAGTTGGGTTCTAAATGTTACCCGGACTTTTTCGTTTGGTTCGTATTTTTTACCCGGAGTTTTAGTTGGGTTCGTAATTTTACCTGGAGTTTTAAGTTAGGTTTGTATTTTTACCCGGACTTTTTAGTTGGGTTCGTATTTTTTACCCGGAGTTTTATTTGGGTTCGTAATTTTACCCGGACTTTTTAGTTGGGTTCGTAATTTTACCCGGAGTTTTAGTTGGGTTCGTAATTTTACCCGGAGTTTTACTTGGGTTCGTAATTTTACCCGGAGTTTTAGTTGGGTTCGTAATTTTACCCGGAGTTTTAGTTGGGTTCGTATTTTTAACCCGGACTTTTTAGTTGTGTTCGTATTTTTTACCCGGACTTTTAGTTGGGTTCGTAATTTTACCCGGAGTTTTAGTTGGGTTCGTAATTTTACCCGGAGTTTTAGTTGGGTTCGTAATTTTACCCGGAGTCTTGAGTTACCCGGACTTTTTAGTTGGGTTCGTATTTTTACCCGGACTTTTAGTTGGGTTCGTAATTTTACCCGGAGTTTTAGTTGGGTTCGTAATTTTACCCGGAGTTTTAGTTGGGTTCGTAATTTTACCCGGAGTTTTACTTGGGTTCGTAATTTTACCCGGAGTTTTACTTGGGTTCGTAATTTTACCCGGAGTTTTAGTTGGGTTCGTAATTTTACCCGGAGTTTTAGTTGGGTTCGTAATTTTACCCGGAATTTTTAGTTGGGTTCGTATTTTTTACCGGGACTTTTAGTTGGGTTCGTAATTTTACCCGGAGTTTTAGTTGGGTTCGTAATTTTACCCGGAGTTTTAGTTGAGTTAGTAATTTTACCCGGAGTTTTAGTTGGGTTCGTAATTTTACCCGGACTTTTTAGTTGGGTTCGTAATTTTACCCGGAGTCTTAAGTTAGGTTCGTATTTTTTATCCGGACTTTTTAGTTGGGTTCGTATTTTTTACCCGGAGTTTTAGTTGGGTTCGTAATTTTACCCGGAGTTTTAGTTGGGTTCGCAATTTTACCCGGACTTTTTAGTTGGGTTCGTATTTTTTACCCGGACTTTTAGTTGGGTTCGTAATTTTACCCGGAGTTTTAGTTGGGTTCGTAATTTTACCCGGAGTTTTAGTTGTGTTGGTAATTTTACCCGGAGTTTTAGTTGGGTTCATATTTTTTACCGGACTTTTTAGTTGGGTTCGTATTTTTTACCCGAAGTTTTAGTTGGGTTCGTATTTTTTACCCGGAGTTTTAGTTGGGTTCGTATTTTTTACAAGGAGTTTTAGTTGGGTTCGTATTTTTACCCGGAGTTTTAGTTGTGTTGGTAATTTTACCCGGAGTTTTAGTTGGGCTCATATTTTTTACCGGACTTTTTAGTTGGGTTCGTATTTTTTACCCGAAGTTTTAGTTGGGTTCGTATTTTTTACCCGGAGTTTTAGTTGGGTTCGTATTTTTACCCGGAGTTTTAGTTGGGTTCGTATTTTTACCCGGAGTTTTAGTTGGGTTCGTAATTTTATCCGGAGTTTTAGTTGGGTTCTAAATGTTACCCGGACTTTTTCGTTTGGTTCGTATTTTTTACCCGGAGTTTTAGTTGGGTTCGTAATTTTACCTGGAGTTTTAAGTTAGGTTCGTATTTTTACCCGGACTTTTTAGTTGGGTTCGTATTTTTTACCCGGAGTTTTATTTGGGTTCGTAATTTTACCCGGACTTTTTAGTTGGGTTCGTAATTTTACCCGGAGTTTTAGTTGGGTTCGTAATTTTACCCGGAGTTTTAGTTGGGTTCGTAATTTTACCCGGAGTTTTAGTTGGGTTCGTAATTTTACCCGGAGTTTTAGTTGGGTTCGTATTTTTAACCCGGACTTTTTAGTTGTGTTCGTATTTTTTACCCGGACTTTTAGTTGGGTTCGTAATTTTACCCGGAGTTTTAGTTGGGTTCGTAATTTTACCCGGAGTTTTAGTTGGGTTCGTAATTTTACCCGGAGTCTTGAGTTACCCGGACTTTTTAGTTGGGTTCGTATTTTTACCCGGACTTTTAGTTGGGTTCGTAATTTTACCCGGAGTTTTAGTTGGGTTCGTAATTTTACCCGGAGTTTTAGTTGTGTTGGTAATTTTACCCGGAGTTTTAGTTGGGTTCATATTTTTTACCGGACTTTTTAGTTGGGTTCGTATTTTTTACCCGAAGTTTTAGTTGGGTTCGTATTTTTTACCCGGAGTTTTAGTTGGGTTCGTATTTTTTACAAGGAGTTTTAGTTGGGTTCGTATTTTTACCCGGAGTTTTAGTTGTGTTGGTAATTTTACCCGGAGTTTTAGTTGGGCTCATATTTTTTACCGGACTTTTTAGTTGGGTTCGTATTTTTTACCCGAAGTTTTAGTTGGGTTCGTATTTTTTACCCGGAGTTTTAGTTGGGTTCGTATTTTTACCCGGAGTTTTAGTTGGGTTCGTATTTTTACCCGGAGTTTTAGTTGGGTTCGTAATTTTATCCGGAGTTTTAGTTGGGTTCTAAATGTTACCCGGACTTTTTCGTTTGGTTCGTATTTTTTACCCGGAGTTTTAGTTGGGTTCGTAATTTTACCTGGAGTTTTAAGTTAGGTTCGTATTTTCACCCGGACTTTTTAGTTGGGTTCGTATTTTTTACCCGGAGTTTTATTTGGGTTCGTAATTTTACCCGGACTTTTTAGTTGGGTTCGTAATTTTACCCGGAGTTTTAGTTGGGTTCGTAATTTTACCCGGAGTTTTAGTTGGGTTCGTAATTTTACCCGGAGTTTTAGTTGGGTTCGTAATTTTACCCGGAGTTTTAGTTGGGTTCGTATTTTTAACCCGGACTTTTTAGTTGTGTTCGTATTTTTTACCCGGACTTTTAGTTGGGTTCGTAATTTTACCCGGAGTTTTAGTTGGGTTCGTAATTTTACCCGGAGTTTTAGTTGGGTTCGTAATTTTACCCGGAGTCTTGAGTTACCCGGACTTTTTAGTTGGGTTCGTATTTTTACCCGGACTTTTAGTTGGGTTCGTAATTTTACCCGGAGTTTTAGTTGGGTTCGTAATTTTACCCGGAGTTTTAGTTGGGTTCGTAATTTTACCCGGAGTTTTACTTGGGTTCGTAATTTTACCCGGAGTTTTACTTGGGTTCGTAATTTTACCCGGAGTTTTAGTTGGGTTCGTAATTTTACCCGGAGTTTTAGTTGGGTTCGTAATTTTACCCGGAATTTTTAGTTGGGTTCGTATTTTTTACCCGGACTTTTAGTTGGGTTCGTAATTTTACCCGGAGTTTTAGTTGGGTTCGTAATTTTACCCGGAGTTTTAGTTGAGTTAGTAATTTTACCCGGAGTTTTAGTTGGGTTCGTAATTTTACCCGGACTTTTTAGTTGGGTTCGTAATTTTACCCGGAGTCTTAAGTTAGGTTCGTATTTTTTATCCGGACTTTTTAGTTGGGTTCGTATTTTTTACCCGGAGTTTTAGTTGGGTTCGTAATTTTACCCGGAGTTTTAGTTGGGTTCGCAATTTTACCCGGACTTTTTAGTTGGGTTCGTATTTTTTACCCGGACTTTTAGTTGGGTTCGTAATTTTACCCGGAGTTTTAGTTGGGTTCGTAATTTTACCCGGAGTTTTAGTTGTGTTGGTAATTTTACCCGGAGTTTTAGTTGGGTTCATATTTTTTACCGGACTTTTTAGTTGGGTTCGTATTTTTTACCCGAAGTTTTAGTTGGGTTCGTATTTTTTACCCGGAGTTTTAGTTGGGTTCGTATTTTTTACAAGGAGTTTTAGTTGGGTTCGTATTTTTACCCGGAGTTTTAGTTGTGTTGGTAATTTTACCCGGAGTTTTAGTTGGGCTCATATTTTTTACCGGACTTTTTAGTTGGGTTCGTATTTTTTACCCGAAGTTTTAGTTGGGTTCGTATTTTTTACCCGGAGTTTTAGTTGGGTTCGTATTTTTACCCGGAGTTTTAGTTGGGTTCGTATTTTTACCCGGAGTTTTAGTTGGGTTCGTAATTTTATCCGGAGTTTTAGTTGGGTTCGTAATTTTAGCCGGAGATTTAGTTGGGTTCGTATTTTTTACCCGGACTTTTTAGTTGGGTTAGTATTTTTGCCCGGAGTTTTAGTTGGGTTCGTATTTTTTTACCCGGAGTTTTAGTTGGGTTCTAAATGTTACCCGGACTTTTTTGTTTGGTTCGTATTTTTTACCCGGAGTTTTAGTTGGGTTCGTAATTTTACCTGGAGTTTGAAGTTAGGTTCGTATTTTTACCCGGACTTTTTAGTTGGGTTCGTATTTTTTACCCGGAGTTTTATTTGGGTTCGTAATTTTACCCGGACTTTTTAGTTGGGTTCGTAATTTTACCCGGAGTTTTAGTTGGGTTCGTAATTTTACCCAGAGTTTTAGTTGGGTTCGTAATTTTACCCGGAGTTTTAGTTGGGTTCGTAATTTTACCCGGAGTCTTAGTTGGGTTTGTATTTTTTACCCGGACTTTTTAGTTGGGTTAGTATTTTTGCCCGGAGTTTTAGTTGGGTTCGTATTTTTTTACCCGGAGTTTTAGTTGGGTTCTAAATGTTACCCGGACTTTTTTGTTTGGTTCGTATTTTTTACCCGGAGTTTTAGTTGGGTTCGTAATTTTACCTGGAGTTTTAAGTTAGGTTCGTATTTTTACCCGGACTTTTTAGTTGGGTTCGTATTTTTTACCCGGAGTTTTATTTGAGTTCGTAATTTTACCCGGACTTTTTAGTTGGGTTCGTAATTTTACCCGGAGTTTTAGTTGGGTTCATAATTTTACCCGGAGTTTTAGTTGGGTTCGTAATTTTACCCGGAGTTTTAGTTGGGTTCGTATTTTTAACCCGGACTTTTTAGTTGGGTTCGTATTTTTTACCCGGACTTTTAGTTGGGTTCGTAATTTTACCCGGAGTTTTAGTTGGGTTCGTAATTTTACCCGGAGTTTTAGTTGGGTTGGGTTGGGTTACCCGGACTTTTTACTTGGGTTCGTAATTTTACCCGGACTTTTTAGTTGGGTTCGTAATTTTACCCGGAGTTTTAGTTGGGTTCGTAATTTTACCCGGAGTTTTACTTGGGTTCGTAATTTTACCCGGAGTTTTAGTTGGGTCCGTATTTTTAACCCGGACTTTTTAGTTGGGTTAGTATTTTTACCCGGAGTTTTAGTTGGGTTCGTATTTTTTACCCGGAGTTTTAGTTGGGTTCGTAATTTTACCCGGAGTTTTAGTTGCGTTCGTAATTTTATCCGGAGTTTTAGTTGGGTTCGTATTTTTTACCCGGAGTTTTAGTTGGGTTCGTAATTTTACCCGGAGTTTTAGTTGGGTTCGTATTTTTTACCCGGACTTTTTAGTTGGGTTAGTATTTTTACCCGGAGTTTTAGTTGGGTTCGTAATTTTATCCGGAGTTTTAGTTGAGTTCGTATTTTTTACCCGGACTTCTTAGTTGGGTTAGTATTTTTGCCCGGAGTTTTAGTTGGGTTCGTATTTTTTACCCGGAGTTTTAGTTGGGTTCGTAATTTTACCCGGAGTTTTAGTTGCGTTCGTAATTTTATCCGGAGTTTTAGTTGGGTTCGTATTTTTTACCCGGAGTTTTAGTTGGGTTCGTAATTTTACCCGGAGTTTTAGTTGGGTTCGTATTTTTTACCCGGACTTTTTAGTTGGGTTAGTATTTTTACCCGGAGTTTTAGTTGGGTTCGTATTTTTACCCGGAGTTTTAGTTGGGTTCGTATTTTTACCCGGAGTTTTAGTTGGGTTCGTATTTTTACCCGGAGTTTTAGTTGGGTTCGTAATTTTAGCCGGAGTTTTAGTTGGGTTCGTATTTTTTACCCGGACTTTTTAGTTGGGTTAGTATTTTTGCCCGGAGTTTTAGTTGGGTTCGTATTTTTTTACCCGGAGTTTTAGTTGGGTTCTAAATGTTACCCGGACTTTTTCGTTTGGTTCGTATTTTTTACCCGGAGTTTTAGTTGGGTTCCTAATTTTACCTGGAGTTTTAAGTTAGGTTCGTATTTTTACCCGGACTTTTTAGTTGGGTTCGTATTTTTTACCCGGAGTTTTATTTGGGTTCGTAATTTTGCCCGGACTTTTTAGTTGGGTTCGTAATTTTACCCGGAGTTTTAGTTGGGTTCGTATTTTTTACCCGGAGTTTTAGTTGGGTTCGTAATTTTACCTGGAGTTTGAAGTTAGGTTCGTATTTTTACCCGGACTTTTTAGTTGGGTTCGTATTTTTTACCCGGAGTTTTATTTGGGTTCGTAATTTTACCCGGACTTTTTAGTTGGGTTCGTAATTTTACCCGGAGTTTTAGTTGGGTTCGTAATTTTACCCAGAGTTTTAGTTGGGTTCGTAATTTTACCCGGAGTTTTAGTTGGGTTCATAATTTTACCCGGAGTCTTAGTTGGGTTCGTATTTTTTACCCGGACTTTTTAGTTGGGTTAGTATTTTTGCCTGGAGTTTTAGTTGGGTTCGTATTTTTTTACCCGGAGTTTTAGTTGGGTTCTAAATGTTACCCGGACTTTTTTGTTTGGTTCGTATTTTTTACCCGGAGTTTTAGTTGGGTTCGTAATTTTACCTGGAGTTTTAAGTTAGGTTCGTATTTTTACCCGGACTTTTTAGTTGGGTTCGTATTTTTTACCCGAAGTTTTAGTTGGGTTCGTATTTTTTACCCGGAGTTTTAGTTGGGTTCGTATTTTTTACAAGGAGTTTTAGTTGGGTTCGTATTTTTACCCGGAGTTTTAGTTGTGTTGGTAATTTTACCCGGAGTTTTAGTTGGGCTCATATTTTTTACCGGACTTTTTAGTTGGGTTCGTATTTTTTACCCGAAGTTTTAGTTGGGTTCGTATTTTTTACCCGGAGTTTTAGTTGGGTTCGTATTTTTACCCGGAGTTTTAGTTGGGTTCGTATTTTTACCCGGAGTTTTAGTTGGGTTCGTAATTTTATCCGGAGTTTTAGTTGGGTTCTAAATGTTACCCGGACTTTTTCGTTTGGTTCGTATTTTTTACCCGGAGTTTTAGTTGGGTTCGTAATTTTACCTGGAGTTTTAAGTTAGGTTCGTATTTTTACCCGGACTTTTTAGTTGGGTTCGTATTTTTTACCCGGAGTTTTATTTGGGTTCGTAATTTTACCCGGACTTTTTAGTTGGGTTCGTAATTTTACCCGGAGTTTTAGTTGGGTTCGTAATTTTACCCGGAGTTTTAGTTGGGTTCGTAATTTTACCCGGAGTTTTAGTTGGGTTCGTAATTTTACCCGGAGTTTTAGTTGGGTTCGTATTTTTAACCCGGACTTTTTAGTTGTGTTCGTATTTTTTACCCGGACTTTTAGTTGGGTTCGTAATTTTACCCGGAGTTTAGTTGGGTTCGTAATTTTACCCGGAGTTTTAGTTGGGTTCGTAATTTTACCCGGAGTCTTGAGTTACCCGGACTTTTTAGTTGGGTTCGTATTTTTACCCGGACTTTTAGTTGGGTTCGTAATTTTACCCGGAGTTTTAGTTGGGTTCGTTATTTTACCCGGAGTTTTAGTTGGGTTCGTAATTTTACCCGGAGTTTTACTTGGGTTCGTAATTTTACCCGGAGTTTTACTTGGGTTCGTAATTTTACCCGGAGTTTTAGTTGGGTTCGTAATTTTACCCGGAGTTTTAGTTGGGTTCGTAATTTTACCCGGAATTTTTAGTTGGGTTCGTATTTTTTACCCGGACTTTTAGTTGGGTTCGTAATTTTACCCGGAGTTTTAGTTGGGTTCGTAATTTTACCCGGAGTTTTAGTTGAGTTAGTAATTTTACCCGGAGTTTTAGTTGGGTTCGTAATTTACCCGGACTTTTTAGTTGGGTTCGTAATTTTACCCGGAGTCTTAAGTTAGGTTCGTATTTTTTATCCGGACTTTTTAGTTGGGTTCGTATTTTTTACCCGGAGTTTTAGTTGGGTTCGTAATTTTACCCGGAGTTTTAGTTGGGTTCGCAATTTTACCCGGACTTTTTAGTTGGGTTCGTATTTTTTACCCGGACTTTTAGTTGGGTTCGTAATTTTACCCGGAGTTTTAGTTGGGTTCGTAATTTTACCCGGAGTTTTAGTTGTGTTGGTAATTTTACCCGGAGTTTTAGTTGGGTTCATATTTTTTACCGGACTTTTTAGTTGGGTTCGTATTTTTTACCCGAAGTTTTACTTGGGTTCGTATTTTTTACCCGGAGTTTTAGTTGGGTTCGTATTTTTTACAAGGAGTTTTAGTTGGGTTCGTATTTTTACCCGGAGTTTTAGTTGTGTTGGTAATTTTACCCGGAGTTTTAGTTGGGCTCATATTTTTTACCGGACTTTTTAGTTGGGTTCGTATTTTTTACCCGAAGTTTTAGTTGGGTTCGTATTTTTTACCCGGAGTTTTAGTTGGGTTCGTATTTTTACCCGGAGTTTTAGTTGGGTTCGTATTTTTACCCGGAGTTTTAGTTGGGTTCGTAATTTTATCCGGAGTTTTAGTTGGGTTCGTAATTTAGCCGGAGTTTTAGTTGGGTTCGTATTTTTTACCCGGACTTTTAGTTGGGTTAGTATTTTTGCCCGGAGTTTTAGTTGGGTTCGTATTTTTTTACCCGGAGTTTTAGTTGGGTTCTAAATGTTACCCGGACTTTTTTGTTTGGTTCGTATTTTTTACCCGGAGTTTTAGTTGGGTTCGTAATTTTACCTGGAGTTTGAAGTTAGGTTCGTATTTTTACCCGGACTTTTTAGTTGGGTTCGTATTTTTTACCCGGAGTTTTATTTGGGTTCGTAATTTTACCCGGACTTTTTAGTTGGGTTCGTAATTTTACCCGGAGTTTTAGTTGGGTTCGTAATTTTACCCAGAGTTTTAGTTGGGTTCGTAATTTTACCCGGAGTTTTAGTTGGGTTCGTAATTTTACCCGGAGTCTTAGTTGGGTTTGTATTTTTTACCCGGACTTTTTAGTTGGGTTAGTATTTTTGCCCGGAGTTTTAGTTGGGTTCGTATTTTTTTACCCGGAGTTTTAGTTGGGTTCTAAATGTTACCCGGACTTTTTTGTTTGGTTCGTATTTTTTACCCGGAGTTTTATTTGGGTTCGTAATTTTACCCGGACTTTTTAGTTGGGTTCGTAATTTTACCCGGAGTTTTAGTTGGGTTCATAATTTTACCCGGAGTTTTAGTTGGGTTCGTAATTTTACCCGGAGTTTTAGTTGGGTTCGTAATTTTACCCGGAGTTTTAGTTGGGTTCGTATTTTTAACCCGGACTTTTTAGTTGGGTTCGTATTTTTTACCCGGACTTTTAGTTGGGTTCGTAATTTTACCCGGAGTTTTAGTTGGGTTCGTAATTTTACCCGGAGTTTTAGTTGGGTTGGGTTGGGTTACCCGGACTTTTTACTTGGGTTCGTAATTTTACCCGGACTTTTTAGTTGGGTTCGTAATTTTACCCGGAGTTTTAGTTGGGTTCGTAATTTTACCCGGAGTTTTACTTGGGTTCGTAATTTTACCCGGAGTTTTAGTTGGGTCCGTATTTTTAACCCGGACTTTTTAGTTGGGTTAGTATTTTTACCCGGAGTTTTGGTTGGGTTCGTATTTTTACCCGGAGTTTTAGTTGGGTTCGTAATTTTATCCGGAGTTTTAGTTGAGTTCGTATTTTTTACCCGGACTTCTTAGTTGGGTTAGTATTTTTGCCCGGAGTTTTAGTTGGGTTCGTATTTTTTACCCGGAGTTTTAGTTGGGTTCGTAATTTTACCCGGAGTTTTAGTTGCGTTCGTAATTTTATCCGGAGTTTTAGTTGGGTTCGTATTTTTTACCCGGAGTTTTAGTTGGGTTCGTAATTTTACCCGGAGTTTTAGTTGGGTTCGTATTTTTTACCCGGACTTTTTAGTTAGGTTAGTATTTTTACCCGGAGTTTTAGTTGGGTTCGTATTTTTACCCGGAGTTTTAGTTGGGTTCGTATTTTTACCCGGAGTTTTAGTTGGGTTCGTAATTTTAGCCGGAGTTTTAGTTGGGTTCGTATTTTTTACCCGGACTTTTTAGTTGGGTTAGTATTTTTGCCCGGAGTTTTAGTTGGGTTCGTATTTTTTTACCCGGAGTTTTAGTTGGGTTCTAAATGTTACCCGGACTTTTTCGTTTGGTTCGTATTTTTTACCCGGAGTTTTAGTTGGGTTCGTAATTTTACCTGGAGTTTTAAGTTAGGTTCGCATTTTTACCCGGACTTTTTAGTTGGGTTCGTATTTTTTACCCGGAGTTTTATTTGGGTTCGTAATTTTGCCCGGACTTTTTAGTTGGGTTCGTAATTTTACCCGGAGTTTTAGTTGGGTTCGTATTTTTTACCCGGAGTTTTAGTTGGGTTCGTAATTTTACCTGGAGTTTGAAGTTAGGTTCGTATTTTTACCCGGACTTTTTAGTTGGGTTCGTATTTTTTACCCGGAGTTTTATTTGGGTTCGTAATTTTACCCGGACTTTTTAGTTGGGTTCGTAATTTTACCCGGAGTTTTAGTTGGGTTCGTAATTTTACCCAGAGTTTTAGTTGGGTTCGTAATTTTACCCGGAGTTTTAGTTGGGTTCATAATTTTACCCGGAGTCTTAGTTGGGTTCGTATTTTTTACCCGGACTTTTTAGTTGGGTTAGTATTTTTGCCCGGAGTTTTAGTTGGGTTCGTATTTTTTTACCCGGAGTTTTAGTTGGGTTCTAAATGTTACCCGGACTTTTTTGTTTGGTTCGTATTTTTTACCCGGAGTTTTAGTTGGGTTCGTAATTTTACCTGGAGTTTTAAGTTAGGTTCGTATTTTTACCCGGACTTTTTAGTTGGGTTCGTATTTTTTACCCGGAGTTTTATTTGGGTTCGTAATTTTACCCGGACTTTTTAGTTGGGTTCGTAATTTTACCCGGAGTTTTAGTTGGGTTCATAATTTTACCCGGAGTTTTAGTTGGGTTCGTAATTTTACCCGGAGTTTTAGTTGGGTTCGTAATTTTACCCGGAGTTTTAGTTGGGTTCGTATTTTTAACCCGGACTTTTTAGTTGGGTTCGTATTTTTTACCCGGACTTTTAGTTGGGTTCGTAATTTTACCCGGAGTTTTAGTTGGTTTCGTAATTTTACCCGGAGTTTTAGTTGGGTTGGGTTGGGTTACCCGGACTTTTTACTTGGGTTCGTAATTTTACCCGGACTTTTTAGTTGGGTTCGTAATTTTACCCGGAGTTTTAGTTGGGTTCGTAATTTTACCCGGAGTTTTACTTGGGTTCGTAATTTTACCCGGAGTTTTAGTTGGGTCCGTATTTTTAACCCGGACTTTTTAGTTGGGTTAGTATTTTTACCCGGAGTTTTAGTTGGGTTCGTATTTTTACCCGGAGTTTTAGTTGGGTTCGTAATTTTATCCGGAGTTTTAGTTGAGTTCGTATTTTTTACCCGGACTTCTTAGTTGGGTTAGTATTTTTGCCCGGAGTTTTAGTTGGGTTCGTATTTTTTACCCGGAGTTTTAGTTGGGTTCGTAATTTTACCCGGAGTTTTAGTTGCGTTCGTAATTTTATCCGGAGTTTTAGTTGGGTTCGTATTTTTTACCCGGAGTTTTAGTTGGGTTCGTAATTTTACCCGGAGTTTTAGTTGGGTTCGTATTTTTTACCCGGACTTTTTAGTTGGGTTAGTATTTTTACCCGGAGTTTTAGTTGGGTTCGTATTTTTACCCGGAGTTTTAGTTGGGTTCGTATTTTTACCCGGAGTTTTAGCTGGGTTCGTAATTTTAGCCGGAGTTTTAGTTGGGTTCGTATTTTTTACCCGGACTTTTTAGTTGGGTTAGTATTTTTGCCCGGGGTTTTAGTTGGGTTCGTATTTTTTTACCCGGAGTTTTAGTTGGGTTCTAAATGTTACCCGGACTTTTTCGTTTGGTTCGTATTTTTTACCCGGAGTTTTAGTTGGGTTCGTAATTTTACCTGGAGTTTTAAGTTAGGTTCGTATTTTTACCCGGACTTTTTAGTTGGGTTCGTATTTTTTACCCGGAGTTTTATTTGGGTTCGTAATTTTGCCCGGACTTTTTAGTTGGGTTCGTTATTTTACCCGGAGTTTTAGTTGGGTTCGTAATTTTACCCGGAGTTTTAGTTGGGTTCGTAATTTTACCCGGAGTTTTAGTTGGGTTCGTAATTTTACCCGGAGTTTTAGTTGGGTTCGTATTTTTAACCCGGCCTTTTTAGTTGTGTTCGTATTTTTTACCCGGACTTTTAGTTGGGTTCGTAATTTTACCCGGAGTTTTAGTTGGGTTCGTAATTTTACCCGGAGTTTAAGTTGGGTTCGTAATTTTACCCGGAGTCTTGAGTTACCCGGACTTTTTAGTTGGGTTCGTATTTTTACCCGGACTTTTAGTTGGGTTCGTAATTTTACCCGGAGTTTTAGTTGGGTTCGTAATTTTACCCGGAGTTTTAGTTCGGTTCGTAATTTTACCCGGAGTTTTACTTGGGTTCGTAATTTTACCCGGAGTTTTAGTTGGGTTCGTAATTTTACCCGGAGTTTTAGTTGGGTTCGTAATTTTACCCGGACTTTTTAGTTGGGTTCGTATTTTTTACCCGGACTTTTAGTTGGGTTCGTAATTTTACCCGGAGTTTTAGTTGGGTTCGTAATTTTACCCGGAGTTTTAGTTGAGTTAGTAATTTTACCCGGAGTTTTAGTTGGGTTCGTAATTTTACCCGGACTTTTTAGTTGGGTTCGTAATTTTACCCGGAGTCTTAGTTGGGTTTGTATTTTTTACCCGGACTTTTTAGTTGGGTTAGTATTTTTGCCCGGAGTTTTAGTTGGGTTCGTATTTTTTTACCCGGAGTTTTAGTTGGGTTCTAAATGTTACCCGGACTTTTTTGTTTGGTTCGTATTTTTTACCCGGAGTTTTAGTTGGGTTCGTAATTTTACCTGGAGTTTTAAGTTAGGTTCGTATTTTTACCCGGACTTTTTAGTTGGGTTCGTATTTTTTACCCGGAGTTTTATTTGGGTTCGTAATTTTACCCGGACTTTTTAGTTGGGTTCGTAATTTTACCCGGAGTTTTAGTTGGGTTCATAATTTTACCCGGAGTTTTAGTTGGGTTCGTAATTTTACCCGGAGTTTTAGTTGGGTTCGTAATTTTACCCGGAGTTTTAGTTGGGTTCGTATTTTTAACCCGGACTTTTTAGTTGGGTTCGTATTTTTTACCCGGACTTTTAGTTGGGTTCGTAATTTTACCCGGAGTTTTAGTTGGGTTCGTAATTTTACCCGGAGTTTTAGTTGGGTTGGGTTGGGTTACCCGGACTTTTTACTTGGGTTCGTAATTTTACCCGGACTTTTTAGTTGGGTTCGTAATTTTACCCGGAGTTTTAGTTGGGTTCGTAATTTTACCCGGAGTTTTACTTGGGTTCGTAATTTTACCCGGAGTTTTAGTTGGGTCCGTATTTTTAACCCGGACTTTTTAGTTGGGTTAGTATTTTTACCCGGAGTTTTGGTTGGGTTCGTATTTTTACCCGGAGTTTTAGTTGGGTTCGTAATTTTATCCGGAGTTTTAGTTGAGTTCGTATTTTTTACCCGGACTTCTTAGTTGGGTTAGTATTTTTGCCCGGAGTTTTAGTTGGGTTCGTATTTTTTACCCGGAGTTTTAGTTGGGTTCGTAATTTTACCCGGAGTTTTAGTTGCGTTCGTAATTTTATCCGGAGTTTTAGTTGGGTTCGTATTTTTTACCCGGAGTTTTAGTTGGGTTCGTAATTTTACCCGGAGTTTTAGTTGGGTTCGTATTTTTTACCCGGACTTTTTAGTTGGGTTAGTATTTTTACCCGGAGTTTTAGTTGGGTTCGTATTTTTACCCGGAGTTTTAGTTGGGTTCGTATTTTTACCCGGAGTTTTAGTTGGGTTCGTAATTTTAGCCGGAGTTTTAGTTGGGTTCGTATTTTTTACCCGGACTTTTTAGTTGGGTTAGTATTTTTGCCCGGAGTTTTAGTTGGGTTCGTATTTTTTTACCCGGAGTTTTAGTTGGGTTCTAAATGTTACCCGGACTTTTTCGTTTGGTTCGTATTTTTTACCCGGAGTTTTAGTTGGGTTCGTAATTTTACCTGGAGTTTTAAGTTAGGTTCGTATTTTTACCCGGACTTTTTAGTTGGGTTCGTATTTTTTACCCGGAGTTTTATTTGGGTTCGTAATTTTGCCCGGACTTTTTAGTTGGGTTCGTAATTTTACCCGGAGTTTTAGTTGGGTTCGTATTTTTTACCCGGAGTTTTAGTTGGGTTCGTAATTTTACCTGGAGTTTGAAGTTAGGTTCGTATTTTTACCCGGACTTTTTAGTTGGGTTCGTATTTTTTACCCGGAGTTTTATTTGGGTTCGTAATTTTACCCGGACTTTTTAGTTGGGTTCGTAATTTTACCCGGAGTTTTAGTTGGGTTCGTAATTTTACCCAGAGTTTTAGTTGGGTTCGTAATTTTACCCGGAGTTTTAGTTGGGTTCATAATTTTACCCGGAGTCTTAGTTGGGTTCGTATTTTTTACCCGGACTTTTTAGTTGGGTTAGTATTTTTGCCCGGAGTTTTAGTTGGGTTCGTATTTTTTTACCCGGAGTTTTAGTTGGGTTCTAAATGTTACCCGGACTTTTTTGTTTGGTTCGTATTTTTTACCCGGAGTTTTAGTTGGGTTCGTAATTTTACCTGGAGTTTTAAGTTAGGTTCGTATTTTTACCCGGACTTTTTAGTTGGGTTCGTATTTTTTACCCGGAGTTTTATTTGGGTTCGTAATTTTACCCGGACTTTTTAGTTGGGTTCGTAATTTTACCCGGAGTTTTAGTTGGGTTCATAATTTTACCCGGAGTTTTAGTTGGGTTCGTAATTTTACCCGGAGTTTTAGTTGGGTTCGTAATTTTACCCGGAGTTTTAGTTGGGTTCGTATTTTTAACCCGGACTTTTTAGCTGGGTTCGTATTTTTTACCCGGACTTTTAGTTGGGTTCGTAATTTTACCCGGAGTTTTAGTTGGGTTCGTAATTTTACCCGGAGTTTTAGTTGGGTTCGTAATTTTACCCGGAGTCTTGAGTTACCCGGACTTTTTAGTTGGGTTCGTATTTTTACCCGGACTTTTAGTTGGGTTCGTAATTTTACCCGGAGTTTTAGTTGGGTTCGTAATTTTACCCGGAGTTTTAGTTGGGTTCGTAATTTTACCCGGAGTTTTACTTGGGTTCGTAATTTTACCCGGAGTTTTACTTGGGTTCGTAATTTTACCCGGAGTTTTAGTTGGGTTCGTAATTTTACCCGGAGTTTTAGTTGGGTTCGTAATTTTACCCGGACTTTTTAGTTGGGTTCGTATTTTTTACCCGGACTTTTAGTTGGGTTCGTAATTTTACCCGGAGTTTTAGTTGGGTTCGTAACTTTACCCGGAGTTTTAGTTGAGTTAGTAATTTTACCCGGAGTTTTAGTTGGGTTCGTAATTTTACCCGGATTTTTTAGTTGGGTTCGTAATTTTACCCGGAGTTTTAGTTGGGTTCGTATTTTTTACCCGGAGTTTTAGTTGGATTCGTATTTTTTACAAGGAGTTTTAGTTGGGTTCGTATTTTTACCCGGAGTTTTAGTTGTGTTGGTAATTTTACCCGGAGTTTTAGTTGGGTTCATATTTTTTACCGGACTTTTTAGTTGGGTTCGTATTTTTTACCCGAAGTTTTAGTTGGGTTCGTATTTTTACCCGGAGTTTTAGTTGGATTCGTATTTTTTACAAGGAGTTTTAGTTGGGTTCGTATTTTTACCCGGAGTTTTAGTTGTGTTGGTAATTTTACCCGGAGTTTTAGTTGGGTTCATATTTTTTACCGGACTTTTTAGTTGGGTTAGTATTTTTGCCCGGAGTTTTAGTTGGGTTCGTATTTTTTTACCCGGAGTTTTAGTTGGGTTCTAAATGTTACCCGGACTTTTTTGTTTGGTTCGTATTTTTTACCCGGAGTTTTAGTTGGGTTCGTAATTTTACCCGGACTTTTTAGTTGGGTTCGTAATTTTACCCGGAGTTTTAGTTGGGTTCGTAATTTTACCCGGAGTTTTAGTTGGGTTCGTAATTTTACCCGGAGTTTTAGTTGGGTTCGTAATTTTACCCGGAGTTTTAGTTGTGTTGGTAATTTTACCCGGAGTTTTAGTTGGGTTCATATTTTTTACCGGACTTTTTAGTTGGGTTCGTATTTTTTACCCGAAGTTTTAGTTGGGTTCGTATTTTTTACCCGGAGTTTTAGTTGGGTTCGTAATTTTACCCGGAGTTTTAGTTGGGTTCGTAATTTTACCCGGAGTTTTAGTTGGGTTCGTATTTTTAACCCGGACTTTTTAGTTGGGTTCGTATTTTTTACCCGGACTTTTAGTTGGGTTCGTAATTTTACCCGGAGTTTTAGTTGGTTTCGTAATTTTACCCGGAGTTTTAGTTGGGTTGGGTTGGGTTACCCGGACTTTTTACTTGGGTTCGTAATTTTACCCGGACTTTTTAGTTGGGTTCGTAATTTTACCCGGAGTTTTAGTTGGGTTCGTAATTTTACCCGGAGTTTTACTTGGGTTCGTAATTTTACCCGGAGTTTTAGTTGGGTCCGTATTTTTAACCCGGACTTTTTAGTTGGGTTAGTATTTTTACCCGGAGTTTTAGTTGGGTTCGTATTTTTACCCGGAGTTTTAGTTGGGTTCGTAATTTTATCCGGAGTTTTAGTTGAGTTCGTATTTTTTACCCGGACTTCTTAGTTGGGTTAGTATTTTTGCCCTGAGTTTTAGTTGGGTTCGTATTTTTTACCCGGAGTTTTAGTTGGGTTCGTAATTTTACCCGGAGTTTTAGTTGCGTTCGTAATTTTATCCGGAGTTTTAGTTGGGTTCGTATTTTTTACCCGGAGTTTTAGTTGGGTTCGTAATTTTACCCGGAGTTTTAGTTGGGTTCGTATTTTTTACCCGGACTTTTTAGTTGGGTTAGTATTTTTACCCGGAGTTTTAGTTGGGTTCGTATTTTTACCCGGAGTTTTAGTTGGGTTCGTATTTTTACCCGGAGTTTTAGCTGGGTTCGTAATTT
Organism: Melinopterus prodromus; assembly: GCA_964023965.1. Classification (NCBI taxonomy): domain Eukaryota; kingdom Metazoa; phylum Arthropoda; class Insecta; order Coleoptera; family Scarabaeidae; genus Melinopterus; species Melinopterus prodromus. The sequence continues at coordinate 59,214 of CAXIES010000654.1, read as the reverse complement.
TAGCCGGAGTTTTAGTTGGGTTCGTATTTTTTACCCGGACTTTTTAGTTGGGTTAGTATTTTTGCCCGGGGTTTTAGTTGGGTTCGTATTTTTTTACCCGGAGTTTTAGTTGGGTTCTAAATGTTACCCGGACTTTTTCGTTTGGTTCGTATTTTTTACCCGGAGTTTTAGTTGGGTTCGTAATTTTACCTGGAGTTTTAAGTTAGGTTCGTATTTTTACCCGGACTTTTTAGTTGGGTTCGTATTTTTTACCCGGAGTTTTATTTGGGTTCGTAATTTTGCCCGGACTTTTTAGTTGGGTTCGTTATTTTACCCGGAGTTTTAGTTGGGTTCGTAATTTTACCCGGAGTTTTAGTTGGGTTCGTAATTTTACCCGGAGTTTTAGTTGGGTTCGTAATTTTACCCGGAGTTTTAGTTGGGTTCGTATTTTTAACCCGGACTTTTTAGTTGTGTTCGTATTTTTTACCCGGACTTTTAGTTGGGTTCGTAATTTTACCCGGAGTTTTAGTTGGGTTCGTAATTTTACCCGGAGTTTTAGTTGGGTTCGTAATTTTACCCGGAGTCTTGAGTTACCCGGACTTTTTAGTTGGGTTCGTATTTTTACCCGGACTTTTAGTTGGGTTCGTAATTTTACCCGGAGTTTTAGTTGGGTTCGTAATTTTACCCGGAGTTTTAGTTGGGTTCGTAATTTTACCCGGAGTTTTACTTGGGTTCGTAATTTTACCCGGAGTTTTAGTTGGGTTCGTAATTTTACCCGGAGTTTTAGTTGGGTTCGTAATTTTACCCGGACTTTATAGTTGGGTTCGTATTTTTTACCCGGACTTTTAGTTGGGTTCGTAATTTTACCCGGAGTTTTAGTTGGGTTCGTAATTTTACCCGGAGTTTTAGTTGAGTTAGTAATTTTACCCGGAGTTTTAGTTGGGTTCGTAATTTTACCCGGACTTTTTAGTTGGGTTCGTAATTTTACCCGGAGTCTTAAGTTAGGTTCGTATTTTTTATCCGGACTTTTTAGTTGGGTTCGTATTTTTTACCCGGAGTTTTAGTTGGGTTCGTAATTTTACCCGGAGTTTTAGTTGGGTTCGCAATTTTACCCGGACTTTTTAGTTGGGTTCGTATTTTTTACCCGGACTTTTAGTTGGGTTCGTAATTTTACCCGGAGTTTTAGTTGGGTTCGTAATTTTACCCGGAGTTTTAGTTGTGTTGGTAATTTTACCCGAAGTTTTAGTTGGGTTCGTATTTTTTACCCGGAGTTTTAGTTGGGTTCGTATTTTTTACAAGGAGTTTTAGTTGGGTTCGTATTTTTACCCGGAGTTTTAGTTGTGTTGGTAATTTTACCCGGAGTTTTAGTTGGGATCATATTTTTTACCGGACTTTTTAGTTGGGTTCGTATTTTTTACCCGAAGTTTTAGTTGGGTTCGTATTTTTTACCCGGAGTTTTAGTTGGGTTCGTATTTTTACCCGGAGTTTTAGTTGGGTTCGTATTTTTACCCGGAGTTTTAGTTGGGTTCGTAATTTTATCCGGAGTTTTAGTTGGGTTCGTAATTTTAGCCGGAGTTTTAGTTGGGTTCGTATTTTTTACCCGGACTTTTTAGTTGGGTTAGTATTTTTGCCCGGAGTTTTAGTTGGGTTCGTATTTTTTTACCCGGAGTTTTAGTTGGGTTCTAAATGTTACCCGGACTTTTTTGTTTGGTTCGTATTTTTTACCCGGAGTTTTAGTTGGGTTCGTAATTTTACCTGGAGTTTGAAGTTAGGTTCGTATTTTTACCCGGACTTTTTAGTTGGGTTCGTATTTTTTACCCGGAGTTTTATTTGGGTTCGTAATTTTACCCGGACTTTTTAGTTGGGTTCGTAATTTTACCCGGAGTTTTAGTTGGGTTCGTAATTTTACCCAGAGTTTTAGTTGGGTTCGTAATTTTACCCGGAGTTTTAGTTGGGTTCTTAATTTTACCCGGAGTTTTAGTTGGGTTCGTATTTTTTACCCGGACTTTTTAGTTGGGTTAGTATTTTTGCCCGGAGTTTTAGTTGGGTTCGTATTTTTTTACCCGGAGTTTTAGTTGGGTTCTAAATGTTACCCGGACTTTTTTGTTTGGTTCGTATTTTTGACCCGGAGTTTTAGTTGGGTTCGTAATTTTACCTGGAGTTTTAAGTTAGGTTCGTATTTTTACCCGGACTTTTTAGTTGGGTTCGTATTTTTTACCCGGAGTTTTATTTGGGTTCGTAATTTTACCCGGACTTTTTAGTTGGGTTCGTAATTTTACCCGGAGTTTTAGTTGGGTTCATAATTTTACCCGGAGTTTTAGTTGGGTTCGTAATTTTACCCGGAGTTTTAGTTGGGTTCGTAATTTTACCCGGAGTTTTAGTTGGGTTCGTATTTTTAACCCGGACTTTTTAGCTGGGTTCGTATTTTTTACCCGGACTTTTAGTTGGGTTCGTAATTTTACCCGGAGTTTTAGTTGGGTTCGTAATTTTACCCGGAGTTTTAGTTGGGTTCGTAATTTTACCCGGAGTCTTGAGTTACCCGGACTTTTTAGTTGGGTTCGTATTTTTACCCGGACTTTTAGTTGGGTTCGTAATTTTACCCGGAGTTTTAGTTGGGTTCGTAATTTTACCCGGAGTTTTAGTTGGGTTCGTAATTTTACCCGGAGTTTTACTTGGGTTCGTAATTTTACCCGGAGTTTTACTTGGGTTCGTAATTTTACCCGGAGTTTTAGTTGGGTTCGTAATTTTACCCGGAGTTTTAGTTGGGTTCGTAATTTTACCCGGACTTTTTAGTTGGGTTCGTATTTTTTACCCGGACTTTTAGTTGGGTTCGTAATTTTACCCGGAGTTTTAGTTGGGTTCGTAACTTTACCCGGAGTTTTAGTTGAGTTAGTAATTTTACCCGGAGTTTTAGTTGGGTTCGTAATTTTACCCGGACTTTTTAGTTGGGTTCGTAATTTTACCCGGAGTTTTAGTTGGGTTCGTATTTTTTACCCGGAGTTTTAGTTGGATTCGTATTTTTTACAAGGAGTTTTAGTTGGGTTCGTATTTTTACCCGGAGTTTTAGTTGTGTTGGTAATTTTACCCGGAGTTTTAGTTGGGTTCATATTTTTTACCGGACTTTTTAGTTGGGTTCGTATTTTTTACCCGAAGTTTTAGTTGGGTTCGTATTTTTACCCGGAGTTTTAGTTGGATTCGTATTTTTTACAAGGAGTTTTAGTTGGGTTCGTATTTTTACCCGGACTTTTAGTTGTGTTGGTAATTTTACCCGGAGTTTTAGTTGGGTTCATATTTTTTACCGGACTTTTTAGTTGGGTTAGTATTTTTGCCCGGAGTTTTAGTTGGGTTCGTATTTTTTTACCCGGAGTTTTAGTTGGGTTCTAAATGTTACCCGGACTTTTTTGTTTGGTTCGTATTTTTTACCCGGAGTTTTAGTTGGGTTCGTAATTTTACCCGGACTTTTTAGTTGGGTTCGTAATTTTACCCGGAGTTTTAGTTGGGTTCGTAATTTTACCCGGAGTTTTAGTTGGGTTCGTAATTTTACCCGGAGTTTTAGTTGGGTTCGTAATTTTACCCGGAGTTTTAGTTGTGTTGGTAATTTTACCCGGAGTTTTAGTTGGGTTCATATTTTTTACCGGACTTTTTAGTTGGGTTCGTATTTTTTACCCGAAGTTTTAGTTGGGTTCGTATTTTTTACCCGGAGTTTTAGTTGGGTTCGTATTTTTTACAAGGAGTTTTAGTTGGGTTCGTATTTTTACCCGGAGTTTTAGTTGTGTTGGTAATTTTACCCGGAGTTTTAGTTGGGTTCATATTTTTTACCGGACTTTTTAGTTGGGTTCGTATTTTTTACCCGAAGTTTTAGTTGGGTTCGTATTTTTTACCCGGAGTTTTAGTTGGGTTCGTATTTTTACCCGGAGTTTTAGTTGGGTTCGTATTTTTACCCGGAGTTTTAGTTGGGTTCGTAATTTTATCCGGTGTTTTAGTTGGGTTCGTAATTTTAGCCGGAGTTTTAGTTGGGTTCGTATTTTTTACCCGGACTTTTTAGTTGGGTTAGTATTTTTGCCCGGAGTTTTAGTTGGGTTCGTATTTTTTTACCCGGAGTTTTAGTTGGGTTCTAAATGTTACCCGGACTTTTTTGTTTGGTTCGTATTTTTTACCCGGAGTTTTAGTTGGGTTCGTAATTTTACCTGGAGTTTTAAGTTAGGTTCGTATTTTTACCCGGACTTTTTAGTTGGGTTCGTATTTTTTACCCGGAGTTTTATTTGGGTTCGTAATTTTACCCGGACTTTTTAGTTGGGTTCGTAATTTTACCCGGAGTTTTAGTTGGGTTCGTAATTTTACCCGGAGTTTTAGTTGGGTTCGTAATTTTACCCGGAGTTTTAGTTGGGTTCGTAATTTTACCCGGAGTTTTAGTTGGGTTCGTATTTTTAACCCGGACTTTTTAGTTGGGTTCGTATTTTTTACCCGGACTTTTAGTTGGGTTCGTAATTTTACCCGGAGTTTTAGTTGGGTTCGTAATTTTACCCGGAGTTTTAGTTGGGTTCGTAATTTTACCCGGAGTCTTGAGTTACCCGGACTTTTTAGTTGGGTTCGTATTTTTACCCGGACTTTTAGTTGGGTTCGTAATTTTACCCGGAGTTTTAGTTGGGTTCGTAATTTTACCCGGAGTTTTAGTTGGGTTCGTAATTTTACCCGGAGTTTTACTTGGGTTCGTAATTTTACCCGGAGTTTTACTTGGGTTCGTAATTTTACCCGGAGTTTTAGTTGGGTTCGTAATTTTACCCGGAGTTTTAGTTGGGTTCGTAATTTTACCCGGACTTTTTAGTTGGGTTCGTATTTTTTACCCGGACTTTTAGTTGGGTTCGTAATTTTACCCGGAGTTTTAGTTGGGTTCGTAACTTTACCCGGAGTTTTAGTTGAGTTAGTAATTTTACCCGGAGTTTTAGTTGGGTTCGTAATTTTACCCGGACTTTTTAGTTGGGTTCGTAATTTTACCCGGAGTTTTAGTTGGGTTCGTATTTTTTACCCGGAGTTTTAGTTGGATTCGTATTTTTTACAAGGAGTTTTAGTTGGGTTCGTATTTTTACCCGGAGTTTTAGTTGTGTTGGTAATTTTACCCGGAGTTTTAGTTGGGTTCATATTTTTTACCGGACTTTTTAGTTGGGTTCGTATTTTTTACCCGAAGTTTTAGTTGGGTTCGTATTTTTACCCGGAGTTTTAGTTGGATTCGTATTTTTTACAAGGAGTTTTAGTTGGGTTCGTATTTTTACCCGGAGTTTTAGTTGTGTTGGTAATTTTACCCGGAGTTTTAGTTGGGTTCATATTTTTTACCGGACTTTTTAGTTGGGTTAGTATTTTTGCCCGGAGTTTTAGTTGGGTTCGTATTTTTTTACCCGGAGTTTTAGTTGGGTTCTAAATGTTACCCGGACTTTTTTGTTTGGTTCGTATTTTTTACCCGGAGTTTTAGTTGGGTTCGTAATTTTACCCGGACTTTTTAGTTGGGTTCGTAATTTTACCCGGAGTTTTAGTTGGGTTCGTAATTTTACCCGGAGTTTTAGTTGGGTTCGTAATTTTACCCGGAGTTTTAGTTGGGTTCGTAATTTTACCCGGAGTTTTAGTTGTGTTGGTAATTTTACCCGGAGTTTTAGTTGGGTTCATATTTTTTACCGGACTTTTTAGTTGGGTTCGTATTTTTTACCCGAAGTTTTAGTTGGGTTCGTATTTTTTACCCGGAGTTTTAGTTGGGTTCGTATTTTTTACAAGGAATTTTAGTTGGGTTCGTATTTTTACCCGGAGTTTTAGTTGTGTTGGTAATTTTACCCGGAGTTTTAGTTGGGTTCATATTTTTTACCGGACTTTTTAGTTGGGTTCGTATTTTTTACCCGAAGTTTTAGTTGGGTTCGTATTTTTTACCCGGAGTTTTAGTTGGGTTCGTATTTTTACCCGGAGTTTTAGTTGGGTTCGTATTTTTACCCGGAGTTTTAGTTGGGTTCGTAATTTTATCCGGTGTTTTAGTTGGGTTCGTAATTTTAGCCGGAGTTTTAGTTGGGTTCGTATTTTTTACCCGGACTTTTTAGTTGGGTTAGTATTTTTGCCCGGAGTTTTAGTTGGGTTCGTATTTTTTTACCCGGAGTTTTAGTTGGGTTCTAAATGTTACCCGGACTTTTTTGTTTGGTTCGTATTTTTTACCCGGAGTTTTAGTTGGGTTCGTAATTTTACCTGGAGTTTTAAGTTAGGTTCGTATTTTTACCCGGACTTTTTAGTTGGGTTCGTATTTTTTACCCGGAGTTTTATTTGGGTTCGTAATTTTACCCGGACTTTTTAGTTGGGTTCGTAATTTTACCCGGAGTTTTAGTTGGGTTCGTAATTTTACCCGGAGTTTTAGTTGGGTTCGTAATTTTACCCGGAGTTTTAGTTGGGTTCGTAATTTTACCCGGAGTTTTAGTTGGGTTCGTATTTTTTAACCGGACTTTTTAGTTGGGTTAGTATTTTTGCCCGGAGTTTTAGTTGGGTTCGTATTTTTTTACCCGGAGTTTTAGTTGGGTTCTAAATGTTACCCGGACTTTTTTGTTTGGTTCGTATTTTTTACCCGGAGTTTTAGTTGGGTTCGTAATTTTACCTGGAGTTTTAAGTTAGGTTCGTATTTTTACCCGGACTTTTTAGTTGGGTTCGTATTTTTTACCCGGAGTTTTATTTGGGTTCGTAATTTTACCCGGACTTTTTAGTTGGGTTCGTAATTTTACCCGGAGTTTTAGTTGGGTTCGTAATTTTACCCGGAGTTTTAGTTGGGTTCGTAATTTTACCCGGAGTTTTAGTTGTGTTGGTAATTTTACCCGGAGTTTTAGTTGGGTTCATATTTTTTACCGGACTTTTTAGTTGGGTTCGTATTTTTTACCCGAAGTTTTAGTTGGGTTCGTATTTTTTACCCGGAGTTTTAGTTGGGTTCGTATTTTTTACAAGGAGTTTTAGTTGGGTTCGTATTTTTACCCGGAGTTTTAGTTGTGTTGGTAATTTTACCCGGAGTTTTAGTTGGGTTCATATTTTTTACCGGACTTTTTACTTGGGTTCGTATTTTTTACCCGAAGTTTTAGTTGGGTTCGTATTTTTTACCCGGAGTTTTAGTTGGGTTCGTATTTTTACCCGGAGTTTTAGTTGGGTTCGTATTTTTACCCGGAGTTTTAGTTGGGTTCGTAATTTTATCCGGTGTTTTAGTTGGGTTCGTAATTTTAGCCGGAGTTTTAGTTGGGTTCGTATTTTTTACCCGGACTTTTTAGTTGGGTTAGTATTTTTGCCCGGAGTTTTAGTTGGGTTCGTATTTTTTTACCCGGAGTTTTAGTTGGGTTCTAAATGTTACCCGGACTTTTTTGTTTGGTTCGTATTTTTTACCCGGAGTTTTAGTTGGGTTCGTAATTTTACCTGGAGTTTTAAGTTAGGTTCGTATTTTTACCCGGACTTTTTAGTTGGGTTCGTATTTTTTACCCGGAGTTTTATTTGGGTTCGTAATTTTACCCGGACTTTTTAGTTGGGTTCGTAATTTTACCCGGAGTTTTAGTTGGGTTCGTAATTTTACCCGGAGTTTTAGTTGGGTTCGTAATTTTACCCGGAGTTTTAGTTGGGTTCGTAATTTTACCCGGAGTTTTAGTTGGGTTCGTATTTTTAACCCGGACTTTTTAGTTGGGTTCGTATTTTTTACCCGGACTTTTAGTTGGGTTCGTAATTTTACCCGGAGTTTTAGTTGGGTTCGTAATTTTACCCGGAGTTTTAGTTGGGTTCGTAATTTTACCCGGAGTCTTGAGTTACCCGGACTTTTTAGTTGGGTTCGTATTTTTACCCGGACTTTTAGTTGGGTTCGTAATTTTACCCGGAGTTTTAGTTGGGTTCGTAATTTTACCCGGAGTTTTAGTTGGGTTCGTAATTTTACCCGGAGTTTTACTTGGGTTCGTAATTTTACCCGGAGTTTTACTTGGGTTCGTAATTTTACCCGGAGTTTTAGTTGGGTTCGTAATTTTACCCGGAGTTTTAGTTGGGTTCGTAATTTTACCCGGACTTTTTAGTTGGGTTCGTATTTTTTACCCGGACTTTTAGTTGGGTTCGTAATTTTACCCGGAGTTTTAGTTGGGTTCGTAACTTTACCTGGAGTTTTAGTTGAGTTAGTAATTTTACCCGGAGTTTTAGTTGGGTTCGTAATTTTACCCGGACTTTTTAGTTGGGTTCGTAATTTTACCCGGAGTTTTAGTTGGGTTCGTATTTTTTACCCGGAGTTTTAGTTGGATTCGTATTTTTTACAAGGAGTTTTAGTTGGGTTCGTATTTTTACCCGGAGTTTTAGTTGTGTTGGTAATTTTACCCGGAGTTTTAGTTGGGTTCATATTTTTTACCGGACTTTTTAGTTGGGTTCGTATTTTTTACCCGAAGTTTTAGTTGGGTTCGTATTTTTACCCGGAGTTTTAGTTGGATTCGTATTTTTTACAAGGAGTTTTAGTTGGGTTCGTATTTTTACCCGGAGTTTTAGTTGTGTTGGTAATTTTACCCGGAGTTTTAGTTGGGTTCATATTTTTTGCCGGACTTTTTAGTTGGGTTAGTATTTTTGCCCGGAGTTTTAGTTGGGTTCGTATTTTTTTACCCGGAGTTTTAGTTGGGTTCTAAATGTTACCCGGACTTTTTTGTTTGGTTCGTATTTTTTACCCGGAGTTTTAGTTTGGTTCGTAATTTTACCCGGACTTTTTAGTTGGGTTCGTAATTTTACCCGGAGTTTTAGTTGGGTTCGTAATTTTACCCGGAGTTTTAGTTGGGTTCGTAATTTTACCCGGAGTTTTAGTTGGGTTCGTAATTTTACCCGGAGTTTTAGTTGTGTTGGTAATTTTACCCGGAGTTTTAGTTGGGTTCATATTTTTTACCGGACTTTTTAGTTGGGTTCGTATTTTTTACCCGAAGTTTTAGTTGGGTTCGTATTTTTTACCCGGAGTTTTAGTTGGGTTCGTATTTTTTACAAGGAGTTTTAGTTGGGTTCGTATTTTTACCCGGAGTTTTAGTTGTGTTGGTAATTTTACCCGGAGTTTTAGTTGGGTTCATATTTTTTACCGGACTTTTTAGTTGGGTTCGTATTTTTTACCCGAAGTTTTAGTTGGGTTCGTATTTTTTACCCGGAGTTTTAGTTGGGTTCGTATTTTTACCCGGAGTTTTAGTTGGGTTCGTATTTTTACCCGGAGTTTTAGTTGGGTTCGTAATTTTATCCGGTGTTTTAGTTGGGTTCGTAATTTTAGCCGGAGTTTTAGTTGGGTTCGTATTTTTTACTCGGACTTTTTAGTTGGGTTAGTATTTTTGCCCGGAGTTTTAGTTGGGTTCGTATTTTTTTACCCGGAGTTTTAGTTGGGTTCTAAATGTTACCCGGACTTTTTTGTTTGGTTCGTATTTTATACCCGGAGTTTTAGTTGGGTTCGTAATTTTACCTGGAGTTTTAAGTTAGGTTCGTATTTTTACCCGGACTTTTTAGTTGGGTTCGTATTTTTTACCCGGAGTTTTATTTGGGTTCGTAATTTTACCCGGACTTTTTAGTTGGGTTCGTAATTTTACCCGGAGTTTTAGTTGGGTTCGTAATTTTACCCGGAGTTTTAGTTGGGTTCGTAATTTTACCCGGAGTTTTAGTTGGGTTCGTAATTTTACCCGGAGTTTTAGTTGGGTTCGTATTTTTTACCCGGACTTTTTAGTTGGGTTAGTATTTTTGCCCGGAGTTTTAGTTGGGTTCGTATTTTTTTACCCGGAGTTTTAGTTGGGTTCTAAATGTTACCCGGACTTTTTTGTTTGGTTCGTATTTTTTACCCGGAGTTTTAGTTGGGTTCGTAATTTTACCTGGAGTTTTAAGTTAGGTTCGTATTTTTACCCGGACTTTTTAGTTGGGTTCGTATTTTTTACCCGGAGTTTTATTTGGGTTCGTAATTTTACCCGGACTTTTTAGTTGGGTTCGTAATTTTACCCGGAGTTTTAGTTGGGTTCGTAATTTTACCCGGAGTTTTAGTTGGGTTCGTAATTTTACCCGGAGTTTTAGTTGGGTTCGTAATTTTACCCGGAGTTTTAGTTGGGTTCGTATTTTTAACCCGGACTTTTTAAATGGGTTCGTATTTTTTACCCGGACGTTTAGTTGGGTTCGTAATTTTACCCGGAGTTTTAGTTGGGTTCGTAATTTTACCCGGAGTTTTAGTTGGGTTCGTAATTTTACCCGGAGTCTTGAGTTACCCGGACTTTTTAGTTGGGTTCGTATTTTTACCCGGACTTTTTAGTTGGGTTCGTATTTTTTACCCGGAGTTTTATTTGGGTTCGTAATTTTACCCGGACTTTTTAGTTGGGTTCGTAATTTTACCCGGAGTTTTAGTTGGGTTCGTAATTTTACCCGGAGTTTTAGTTGGGTTCGTAATTTTACCCGGAGTTTTAGTTGGGTTCGTAATTTTACCCGGAGTTTTAGTTGTGTTGGTAATTTTACCCGGAGTTTTAGTTGGGTTCATATTTTTTACCGGACTTTTTAGTTGGGTTCGTATTTTTTACCCGAAGTTTTAGTTGGGTTCGTATTTTTTACCCGGAGTTTTAGTTGGGTTCGTATTTTTTACAAGGAGTTTTAGTTGGGTTCGTATTTTTACCCGGAGTTTTAGTTGTGTTGGTAATTTTTACCCGGAGTTTTAGTTGGGTTCATATTTTTTACCGGACTTTTTAGTTGGGTTCGTATTTTTTACCCGAAGTTTTAGTTGGGTTCGTATTTTTACCCGGAGTTTTAGTTGGGTTCGTATTTTTACCCGGAGTTTTAGTTGGGTTCGTAATTTTATCCGGTGTTTTAGTTGGGTTCGTAATTTTAGCCGGAGTTTTAGTTGGGTTCGTATTTTTTACCCGGACTTTTTAGTTGGGTTAGTATTTTTTGCCCGGAGTTTTAGTTGGGTTCGTATTTTTTTACCCGGAGTTTCAGTTGGGTTCTAAATGTTACCCGGACTTTTTTGTTTGGTTCGTATTTTTTACCCGGAGTTTTAGTTGGGTTCGTAATTTTACCTGGAGTTTTAAGTTAGGTTCGTATTTTTACCCGGACTTTTTAGTTGGGTGCGTATTTTTTACCCGGAGTTTTATTTGGGTTCGTAATTTTACCCGGACTTTTTAGTTGGGTTCGTAATTTTACCCGGAGTTTTAGTTGGGTTCGTAATTTTACCCGGAGTTTTAGTTGGGTTCGTAATTTTACCCGGAGTTTTAGTTGGGTTCGTAATTTTACCCGGAGTTTTAGTTGGGTTCGTATTTTTAACCCGGACTTTTTAGTTGGGTTCGTATTTTTCTACCCGGACTTTTAGTTGGGTTCGTAATTTTACCCGGAGTTTTAGTTGGGTTCGTAATTTTACCCGGAGTTTTAGTTGGGTTCGTAATTTTACCCGGAGTCTTGAGTTACCCGGACTTTTTAGTTGGGTTCGTATTTTTACCCGGACTTTTAGTTGGGTTCGTAATTTTACCCGGAGTTTTAGTTGGGTTCGTAATTTTACCCGGAGTTTTAGTTGGGTTCGTAATTTTACCCGGAGTTTTACTTGGGTTCGTAATTTTACCCGGAGTTTTACTTGGGTTCGTAATTTTACCCGGAGTTTTAGTTGGCTTCGTAATTTTACCCGGAGTTTTAGTTGGGTTCGTAATTTTACCCGGACTTTTTAGTTGGGTTCGTATTTTTTACCCGGACTTTTAGTTGGGTTCGTAATTTTACCCGGAGTTTTAGTTGGGTTCGTAACTTTACCCGGAGTTTTAGTTGAGTTAGTAATTTTACCCGGAGTTTTAGTTGGGTTCGTAATTTTACCCGGACTTTTTAGTTGGGTTCGTAATTTTACCCGGAGTTTTAGTTGGGTTCGTATTTTTTACCCGGAGTTTTAGTTGGATTCGTATTTTTTACAAGGAGTTTTAGTTGGGTTCGTATTTTTACCCGGAGTTTTAGTTGTGTTGGTAATTTTACCCGGAGTTTTAGTTGGGTTCATATTTTTTACCGGACTTTTTAGTTGGGTTCGTATTTTTTACCCGAAGTTTTAGTTGGGTTCGTATTTTTACCCGGAGTTTTAGTTGGATTCGTATTTTTTACAAGGAGTTTTAGTTGGGTTCGTATTTTTACCCGGAGTTTTAGTTGTGTTGGTAATTTTACCCGGAGTTTTAGTTGGGTTCATATTTTTTACCGGACTTTTTAGTTGGGTTAGTATTTTTGCCCGGAGTTTTAGTTGGGTTCGTATTTTTTTACCCGGAGTTTTAGTTGGGTTCTAAATGTTACCCGGACTTTTTTGTTTGGTTCGTATTTTTTACCCGGAGTTTTAGTTGGGTTCGTAATTTTACCCGGACTTTTTAGTTGGGTTCGTAATTTTACCCGGAGTTTTAGTTGGGTTCGTAATTTTACCCGGAGTTTTAGTTGGGTTCGTAATTTTACCCGGAGTTTTAGTTGGGTTCGTATTTTTACCCGGAGTTTCAGTTGTGTTGGTAATTTTACCCGGAGTTTTAGTTGGGTTCATATTTTTTACCGGACTTTTTAGTTGGGTTCGTATTTTTTACCCGAAGTTTTAGTTGGGTTCGTATTTTTTACCCGGAGTTTTAGTTGGGTTCGTATTTTTTACAAGGAGTTTTAGTTGGGTTCGTATTTTTACCCGGAGTTTTAGTTGTGTTGGTAATTTTACCCGGAGTTTTAGTTGGGTTCATATTTTTTACCGGACTTTTTAGTTGGGTTCGTATTTTTTACCCGAAGTTTTAGTTGGGTTCGTATTTTTTACCCGGAGTTTTTACCCGGAGTTTTAGTTGGGTTCGTATTTTTACCCGGAGTTTTAGTTGGGTTCGTATTTTTACCCGGAGTTTTAGTTGGGTTCGTAATTTTATCCGGTGTTTTAGTTGGGTTCGTAATTTTAGCCGGAGTTTTAGTTGGGTTCGTATTTTTTACCCGGACTTTTTAGTTGGGTTAGTATTTTTGCCCGGAGTTTTAGTTGGGTTCGTATTTTTTTACCCGGAGTTTTAGTTGGGTTCTAAATGTTACCCGGACTTTTTTGTTTGGTTCGTATTTTTTACCCGGAGTTTTAGTTGGGTTCGTAATTTTACCTCGAGTTTTAAGTTAGGTTCGTATTTTTACCCGGACTTTTTAGTTGGGTTCGTATTTTTTACCCGGAGTTTTATTTGGGTTCGTAATTTTACCCGGACTTTTTAGTTGGGTTCGTAATTTTACCCGGAGTTTTAGTTGGGTTCGTAATTTTACCCGGAGTTTTAGTTGGGTTCGTAATTTTACCCGGAGTTTTAGTTGGGTTCGTAATTTTACCCGGAGTTTTAGTTGGGTTCGTATTTTTTACCCGGACTTTTTAGTTGGGTTAGTATTTTTGCCCGGAGTTTTAGTTGGGTTCGTATTTTTTTACCCGGAGTTTTAGTTGGGTTCTAAATGTTACCCGGACTTTTTTGTTTGGTTCGTATTTTTTACCCGGAGTTTTAGTTGGGTTCGTAATTTTACCTGGAGTTTTAAGTTAGGTTCGTATTTTTACCCGGACTTTTTAGTTGGGTTCGTATTTTTTACCCGGAGTTTTATTTGGGTTCGTAATTTTACCCGGACTTTTTAGTTGGGTTCGTAATTTTACCCGGAGTTTTAGTTGGGTTCGTAATTTTACCCGGAGTTTTAGTTGGGTTCGTAATTTTACCCGGAGTTTTAGTTGGGTTCGTAATTTTACCCGGAGTTTTAGTTGGGTTCGTATTTTTAACCCGGACTTTTTAGATGGGTTCGTATTTTTTACCCGGACGTTTAGTTGGGTTCGTAATTTTACCCGGAGTTTTAGTTGGGTTCGTAATTTTACCCGGAGTTTTAGTTGGGTTCGTAATTTTACCCGGAGTCTTGAGTTACCCGGACTTTTTAGTTGGGTTCGTATTTTTACCCGGACTTTTTAGTTGGGTTCGTATTTTTTACCCGGAGTTTTATTTGGGTTCGTAATTTTACCCGGACTTTTTAGTTGGGTTCGTAATTTTACCCGGAGTTTTAGTTGGGTTCGTAATTTTACCCGGAGTTTTAGTTGGGTTCGTAATTTTACCCGGAGTTTCAGTTGGGTTCGTAATTTTACCCGGAGTTTTAGTTGGGTTCGTATTTTTAACCCGGACTTTTTAGTTGGGTTCGTATTTTTTTACCCGGACTTTTAGTTGGGTTCGTAATTTTACCCGGAGTTTTAGTTGGGTTCGTAATTTTACCCGGAGTTTTAGTTGGGTTCGTAATTTTACCCGGAGTCTTGAGTTACCCGGACTTTTTAGTTGGGTTCGTATTTTTACCCGGACTTTTAGTTGGGTTCGTAATTTTACCCGGAGTTTTAGTTGGGTTCGTAATTTTACTCGGAGTTTTAGTTGGGTTTGTAATTTTACCCGGAGTTTTACTTGGGTTCGTAATTTTACCCGGAGTTTTACTTGGGTTCGTAATTTTACCCGGAGTTTTAGTTGGGTTCGTAATTTTACCCGGAGTTTTAGTTGGGTTCGTAATTTTACCCGGACTTTTTAGTTGGGTTCGTATTTTTTACCCGGACTTTTAGTTGGGTTCGTAATTTTACCCGGAGTTTTAGTTGGGTTCGTAATTTTACCCGGAGTTTTAGTTGAGTTAGTAATTTTACCCGGAGTTTTAGTTGGGTTCGTAATTTTACCCGGACTTTTTAGTTGGGTTCGTAATTTTACCCGGAGTTTTAGTTGGGTTCGTATTTTTTACCCGGAGTTTTAGTTGGATTCGTATTTTTTACAAGGAGTTTTAGTTGGGCTCGTATTTTTACCCGGAGTTTTAGTTGTGTTGGTAATTTTACCCGGAGTTTTAGTTGGGTTCATATTTTTTACCGGACTTTTTAGTTGGGTTCGTATTTTTTACCCGAAGTTTTAGTTGGGTTCGTATTTTTTACCCGGAGTTTTAGTTGGGTTCGTATTTTTACCCGGAGTTTTAGTTGGGTTCGTATTTTTACCCGGAGTTTTAGTTGGGTTCGTAATTTTATCCGGAGTTTTAGTTGGGTTCGTATTTTTTACCCGGACTTTTTAGTTGGGTTAGTATTTTTGCCCGGAGTTTTAGTTGGGTTCGTATTTTTTTACCCGGAGTTTTAGTTGGGTTCTAAATGTTACCCGGACTTTTTTGTTTTGTTCGTATTTTTTACCCGGAGTTTTAGTTGGGTTCGTAATTTTACCCGGACTTTTTAGTTGGGTTCGTAATTTTACCCGGAGTTTTAGTTGGGTTCGTAATTTTACCCGGAGTTTTAGTTGGGTTCGTAATTTTACCCGGAGTTTTAGTTGTGTTGGTAATTTTACCCGGAGTTTTAGTTGGGTTCATATTTTTTACCGGACTTTTTAGTTGGGTTCGTATTTTTTACCCGAAGTTTTAGTTGGGTTCGTATTTTTTACCCGGAGTTTTAGTTGGGTTCGTATTTTTTACAAGGAGTTTTAGTTGGGTTCGTATTTTTACCCGGAGTTTTAGTTGTGTTGGTAATTTTACCCGGAGTTTTAGTTGGGTTCATATTTTTTACCGGACTTTTTAGTTGGGTTCGTATTTTTTACCCGAAGTTTTAGTTGGGTTCGTATTTTTTACCCGGAGTTTTAGTTGGGTTCGTATTTTTACCCGGAGTTTTAGTTGGGTTCGTATTTTTACCCGGAGTTTTAGTTGGGTTCGTAATTTTATCCGGAGTTTTAGTTGGGTTCGTAATTTTAGCCGGAGTTTTAGTTGGGTTCGTATTTTTTACCCGGACTTTTTAGTTGGGTTAGTATTTTTGCCCGGAGTTTTAGTTGGGTTCGTATTTTTTTACCCGGAGTTTTAGTTGGGTTCTAAATGTTACCCGGACTTTTTTGTTTGGTTCGTATTTTTTACCCGGAGTTTTAGTTGGGTTCGTAATTTTACCTGGAGTTTTAAGTTAGGTTCGTATTTTTACCCGGACTTTTTAGTTGGGTTCGTATTTTTTACCCGGAGTTTTATTTGGGTTCGTAATTTTACCCGGACTTTTTAGTTGGGTTCGTAATTTTACCCGGAGTTTTAGTTGGGTTCGTAATTTTACCCGGAGTTTTAGTTGGGTTTGTAATTTTACCCGGAGTTTTAGTTGGGTTCGTGATTTTACCCGGAGTTTTAGTTGGGTTCGTATTTTTTACCCGGACTTTTTAGTTGGGTTAGTATTTTTGCCCGGAGTTTTAGTTGGGTTCGTATTTTTTTACCCGGAGTTTTAGTTGGGTTCTAAATGTTACCCGGACTTTTTTGTTTGGTTCGTATTTTTTACCCGGAGTTTTAGTTGGGTTCGTAATTTTACCTGGAGTTTTAAGTTAGGTTCGTATTTTTACCCGGACTTTTTAGTTGGGTTCGTATTTTTTACCCGGAGTTTTATTTGGGTTCGTAATTTTACCCGGACTTTTTAGTTGGGTTCGTAATTTTACCCGGAGTTTTAGTTGGGTTCGTAATTTTACCCGGAGTTTTAGTTGGGTTCGTAATTTTACCCGGAGTTTTAGTTGGGTTCGTAATTTTACCCGGAGTTTTAGTTGGGTTCGTATTTTTAACCCGGACTTTTTAGATGGGTTCGTATTTTTTACCCGGACGTTTAGTTGGGTTCGTAATTTTACCCGGAGTTTTAGTTGGGTTCGTAATTTTACCCGGAGTTTTAGTTGGATTCGTAATTTTACCCGGAGGCTTGAGTTACCTGGACTTTTTTAGTTGGGTTCGTATTTTTACCCGGACTTTTTAGTTGGGTTCGTATTTTTTACCCGGAGTTTTATTTGGGTTCGTAATTTTACCCGGACTTTTTAGTTGGGTTCGTAATTTTACCCGGAGTTTTAGTTGGGTTCGAAATTTTACCCGGAGTTTTAGTTGGGTTCGTAATTTTACCCGGAGTTTCAGTTGGGATCGTAATTTTACCCGGAGTTTTAGTTGGGTTCGTATTTTTAACCCGGACTTTTTAGTTGGGTTCGTATTTTTTTACCCGGACTTTTAGTTGGGTTCGTAATTTTACCCGGAGTTTTATTAGTTGGGTTCGTAATTTTACCCGGAGTTTTATTTGGGTTCGTAATTTTACCCGGACTTTTTAGTTGGGTTCGTATTTTTACCCGGACTTTTAGTTGGGTTCGTAATTTTACCCGGAGTTTTAGTTGGGTTCGTAATTTTACCCGGAGTTTTAGTTGGGTTCGTAATTTTACCCGGAGTTTTACTTGGGTTCGTAATTTTACCCGGAGTTTTACTTGGGTTCGTAATTTTACCCGGAGTTTTAGTTGGGTTCGTAATTTTACCCGGAGTTTTAGTTGGGTTCGTAATTTTACCCGGACTTTTTAGTTGGGTTCGTATTTTTTACCCGGACTTTTAGTTGGGTTCGTAATTTTACCCGGAGTTTTAGTTGGGTTCGTAATTTTACCCGGAGTTTTAGTTGAGTTAGTAATTTTACCCGGAGTTTTAGTTGGGTTCGTAATTTTACCCGGACTTTTTAGTTGGGTTCGTAATTTTACCCGGAGTTTTAGTTGGGTTCGTATTTTTTACCCGGAGTTTTAGTTGGATTCGTATTTTTTACAAGGAGTTTTAGTTGGGTTCGTATTTTTACCCGGAGTTTTAGTTGTGTTGGTAATTTTACCCGGAGTTTTAGTTGGGTTCATATTTTTTACCGGACTTTTTAGTTGGGTTCGTATTTTTTACCCGAAGTTTTAGTTGGGTTCGTATTTTTTACCCGGAGTTTTAGTTGGGTTCGTATTTTTACCCGGAGTTTTAGTTGGGTTCGTATTTTTACCCGGAGTTTTAGTTGGGTTCGTAATTTTATCCGGAGTTTTAGTTGGGTTCGTATTTTTTACCCGGACTTTTTAGTTGGGTTAGTATTTTTGCCCGGAGTTTTAGTTGGGTTCGTATTTTTTTACCCGGAGTTTTAGTTGGGTTCTAAATGTTACCCGGACTTTTTTGTTTTGTTCGTATTTTTTACCCGGAGTTTTAGTTGGGTTCGTAATTTTACCCGGACTTTTTAGTTGGGTTCGTAATTTTACCCGGAGTTTTAGCTGGGTTCGTAATTTTACCCGGAGTTTTAGTTGGGTTCGTAATTTTACCCGGAGTTTTAGTTGGGCTCGTAATTTTACCCGGAGTTTTAGTTGTGTTGGTAAATTTACCCGGAGTTTTAGTTGGGTTCATATTTTTTACCGGACCTTTTAGTTGGGTTCGTATTTTTTACCCGAAGTTTTAGTTGGGTTCGTATTTTTTACCCGGAGTTTTAGTTGGGTTCGTATTTTTTACAAGGAGTTTTAGTTGGGTTCGTATTTTTACCCGGAGTTTTAGTTGTGTTGGTAATTTTACCCGGAGTTTTAGTTGGGTTCATATTTTTTACCGGACTTTTTAGTTGGGTTCGAATTTTTTACCCGAAGTTTTAGTTGGGTTCGTATTTTTTACCCGGAGTTTTAGTTGGGTTCGTATTTTTACCCGGAGTTTTAGTTGGGTTCGTATTTTTACCCGGAGTTTTAGTTGGGTTCGTAATTTTATCCGGAGTTTTAGTTGGGTTCGTATTTTTTACCCGGATTTTTTAGTTGGGTTAGTATTTTTGCCCGGAGTTTTAGTTGGGTTCGTATTTTTTTACCCGGAGTTTTAGTTGGGTTCTAAATGTTACCCGGACTTTTTTGTTTGGTTTGTATTTTTTACCCGGAGTTTTAGTTGGGTTCGTAATTTTACCCGGACTTTTTAGTTGGATTTCGTAATTTTACACGGAGTTTTAGTTGGGTTCGTAATTTTACCCGGAGTTTTAGTTGGGTTGGGTTGGGTTACCCGGACTTTTTATTTGGGTTCGTAATTTTACCCGGACTTTTTAGTTGGGTTCGTAATTTTACCCGGAGTTTTAGTTGGGTTCGTAATTTTACCCGGAGTTTTACTTGGGTTCGTAATTTTACCCGGACTTTTTAGTTGGGTTCGTATTTTTTACCCGGACTTTTAGTTGGGTTCGTAATTTTACCCGGAGTTTTAGTTGGGTTCGTAATTTTACCCGGAGTTTTAGTTGGGTTCGTAATTTTACCCGGAGTTTTAGTTGGGTTCGTATTTTTGACCCGAACTTTTTAGTTGGGGTTAGTGTTTTTACCCGGAGTTTTAGTTGTGTTCGAATTTTTAACCGGAGTTTTAGTTGGGTTCGTAATTTTACCCGGAGTTTTAGTTGGGTTCGTATTTTTTACCCGGACATTTTAGTTGGGTTAGCATTTTTTACCCGGAGTTTTAGTTGGGTTCGTACTTTTTACCCGGAGTTTTAGTTGGGTTCGTATTTTTTACCCGGAGTTTTAGTTGGGTTCGTATTTTTTACCCGGACGTTTTAGTTGGGTAAGTATTTTTACCCGGAGTTTTAGTTGGGTTCGTATTTTTACCCGGAGTTCTAGTTGGGTTCGTAATTTTACCCGGAGTTTTAGTTGGGTTCGTATCTTTTACCCGGACTATTTAGTTGGGTTAGTATTTTTTACCCGGAGTTTTAGTTGGGTTCGTATTTTTTACCCGGAGTTTTAGTTGGGTTCTAAATGTTACCCGGACTTTTTTGTTTGATTCGTATTTTTTACCCGGAGTTTTAGTTGGGTTCGTAATTTTACCTGGAGTTTTAAGTTAGGTTCGTATTTTTACCCGGACATTTAGTTGGGTTAGTATTTTTGCCCGGAGTTTTAGTTGGGTTCGTATTTTTTTACCCGGAGTTTTAGTTGGGTTCTAAATGTTACCCGGACTTTTTTGTTTGATTCGTATTTTTTACCCGGAGTTTTAGTTGGGTTCGTAATTTTACCTGGCGTTTTAAGTTAGGTTCGTATTTTTACCCGGACTTTTTAGTTGGGTTCGTATTTTTTACCCGGAGTTTTATTTGGGTTCGTAATTTTACCCGGACTTTTTAGTTGGGTTCGTAATTTTACCCGGAGTTTTAATTGGGTTCGTAATTTTACCCGGAGTTTTAGTTGGGTTCGTAATTTTACCCGGAGTTTTAGTTGGGTTCGTAATTTTACCCGGAGTTTTAGTTGGGTTCGTATTTTTAACCCGGACTTTTTAGTTGGGTTCGTATTTTTTACCCGGACTTTTAGTTGGGTTCGTAATTTTACCCGGAGTTTTAGTTGGGTTCGTAATTTTACCCGGAGTTTTAGTTGGGTTCGTAATTTTACCCGGAGTTTTAGTTGGGTTCGTAATTTTACCCGGAGTTTTAGTTGGGTTCGTAATTTTACCCGGAGTTTTAGTTGGGTTCGTATTTTTAACCCGGACTTTTTAGTTGGGTTCGTATTTTTTATCCGGACTTTTAGTTGGGTTCGTAATTTTACCCGGAGTTTTAGTTGGGTTCGTAATATTACCCGGAGTTTTAGTTGGGTTCGTAATTTTACCCGGAGTCTTGAGTTACCCGGACTTTTTAGTTGGGTTCGTATTTTTACCCGGACTTTTAGTTGGGTTCGTAATTTTACCCGGAGTTTTAGTTGGGTTCGTAATTTTACCCGGAGTTTTAGTTGGGTTCGTTATTTTACCCGGAGTTTTACTTGGGTTCGTAATTTTACCCGGAGTTTTACTTGGGTTCGTAATTTTACCCGGAGTTTTAGTTGGGTTCGTAATTTTACCCGGAGTTTTAGTTGGGTTCGTAATTTTACCCGGAGTTTTTAGTTGGGTTCGTATTTTTTACCCGGACTTTTAGTTGGGTTCGTAATTTTACCCGGAGTTTTAGTTGGGTTCGTAATTTTACCCGGAGTTTTAGTTGAGTTAGTAATTTTACCCGGAGTTTTAGTTGGGTTCGTAATTTTACTCGGACTTTTTAGTTGGGTTCGTAATTTTACCCGGAGTTTTAGTTGGGTTCGTATTTTTTACCCGGAGTTTTAGTTGGATTCGTATTTTTTACAAGGAGTTTTAGTTGGGTTCGTATTTTTACCCGGAGTTTTAGTTGTGTTGGTAATTTTACCCGGAGTTTTAGTTGGGTTCATATTTTTCACCGGACTTTTTAGTTGGGTTCGTATTTTTTACCCGAAGTTTTAGTTGGGTTCGTATTTTTACCCGGAGTTTTAGTTGGATTCGTATTTTTTACAAGGAGTTTTAGTTGGGTTCGTATTTTTACCCGGAGTTTTAGTTGTGTTGGTAATTTTACCCGGAGTTTTAGTTGGGTTCATATTTTTTACCGGACTTTTTAGTTGGGTTAGTATTTTTGATCGGAGTTTTAGTTGGGTTCGTATTTTTTTACCCGGAGTTTTAGTTGGGTTCTAAATGTTACCCGGACTTTTTTGTTTGGTTCGTATTTTTTACCCGGAGTTTTAGTTGGGTTCGTAATTTTACCCGGACTTTTTAGTTGGGTTCGTAATTTTACCCGGAGTTTTAGTTGGGTTCGTAATTTTACCCGGAGTTTTAGTTGGGTTCGTAATTTTACCCGGAGTTTTAGTTGGGTTCGTAATTTTACCCGGAGTTTTAGTTGTGTTGGTAATTTTACCCGGAGTTTTAGTTGGGTTCATATTTTTTACCGGACTTTTTAGTTGGGTTCGTATTTTTTACCCGAAGTTTTAGTTGGGTTCGTATTTTTTACCCGGAGTTTTAGTTGGGTTCGTATTTTTTACAAGGAGTTTTAGTTGGGTTCGTATTTTTACCCGGAGTTTTAGTTGTGTTGGTAATTTTACCCGGAGTTTTAGTTGGGTTCATATTTTTTACCGGACTTTTTAGTTGGGTTCGTATTTTTTACCCGAAGTTTTAGTTGGGTTCGTATTTTTTACCCGGAGTTTTAGTTGGGTTCGTATTTTTACCCGGAGTTTTAGTTGGGTTCGTATTTTTACCCGGAGTCTTAGTTGGGTTCGTAATTTTATCCGGAGTTTTAGTTGGGTTCGTAATTTTAGCCGGAGTTTTAGTTGGGTTCGTATTTTTTACCCGGACTTTTTAGTTGGGTTAGTATTTTTGCCCGGAGTTTTAGTTGGGTTCGTATTTTTTTACCCGGAGTTTTAGTTGGGTTCTAAATGTTACCCGGACTTTTTTGTTTGGTTCGTATTTTTTACCCGGTGTTTTAGTTGGGTTCGTAATTTTACCTGGAGTTTTAAGTTAGGTTCGTATTTTTACCAGGACTTTTTAGTTAGGTTCGTATTTTTTACCCGGAGTTTTATTTGGGTTCGCAATTTTACCCGGACTTTCTAGTTGGGTTCGTAATTTTACCCGGAGTTTTAGTTGGGTTCGTATTTTTACCCGGAGTTTTAGTTGGGTTCGTAATTTTACCCGGAGTTTTAGTTGGGTTCGTAATTTTACCCGGAGTTTTAGTTGGGTTCGTATTTTTTACCCGGACTTTTTAGTTGGGTTAGTATTTTTGCCCGGAGTTTTAGTTGGGTTCGTATTTTTTTACCCGGAGTTTTAGTTGGGTTCTAAATGTTACCCGGACTTTTTTGTTTGGTTCGTATTTTTTACCCGGAGTTTTAGTTGGGTTCGTAATTTTACCTGGAGTTTTAAGTTAGGTTCGTATTTTTACCCGGACTTTTTAGTTGGGTTCGTATTTTTTACCCGGAGTTTTATTTGGGTTCGTAATTTTACCCGGACTTTTTAGTTGGGTTCGTAATTTTACCCGGAGTTTTAGTTGGGTTCGTAATTTTACCCGGAGTTTTAGTTGGGTTCGTAATTTTACCCGGAGTTTTAGTTGGGTTCGTAATTTTACCCGGAGTTTTTAGTTGGGTTCGTATTTTTTACCCGGACTTTTAGTTGGGTTCGTAATTTTACCCGGAGTTTTAGTTGGGTTCGTAATTTTACCCGGAGTTTTAGTTGAGTTAGTAATTTTACCCGGAGTTTTAGTTGGGTTCGTAATTTTACCCGGACTTTTTAGTTGGGTTCGTAATTTTACCCGGAGTTTTAGTTGGGTTCGTATTTTTTACCCGGAGTTTTAGTTGGATTCGTATTTTTTACAAGGAGTTTTAGTTGGGTTCGTATTTTTACCCGGAGTTTTAGTTGTGTTGGTAATTTTACCCGGAGTTTTAGTTGGGTTCATATTTTTTACCGGACTTTTTAGTTGGGTTCGTATTTTTTACCCGAAGTTTTAGTTGGGTTCGTATTTTTACCCGGAGTTTTAGTTGGATTCGTATTTTTTACAAGGAGTTTTAGTTGGGTTCGTATTTTTACCCGGAGTTTTAGTTGTGTTGGTAATTTTACCCGGAGTTTTAGTTGGGTTCATATTTTTTACCGGACTTTTTAGTTGGGTTAGTATTTTTGCCCGGAGTTTTAGTTGGGTTCGTATTTTTTTACCCGGAGTTTTAGTTGGGTTCTAAATGTTACCCGGACTTTTTTGTTTGGTTCGTATTTTTTACCCGGAGTTTTAGTTGGGTTCGTAATTTTACCCGGACTTTTTAGTTGGGTTCGTAATTTTACCCGGAGTTTTAGTTGGGTTCGTAATTTTACCCGGAGTTTTAGTTGGGTTCGTAATTTTACCCGGAGTTTTAGTTGGGTTCGTAATTTTACCCGGAGTTTTAGTTGTGTTGGTAATTTTACCCGGAGTTTTAGTTGGGTTCATATTTTTTACCGGACTTTTTAGTTGGGTTCGTATTTTTTACCCGAAGTTTTAGTTGGGTTCGTATTTTTTACCCGGAGTTTTAGTTGGGTTCGTATTTTTTACAAGGAGTTTTAGTTGGGTTCGTATTTTTACCCGGAGTTTTAGTTGTGTTGGTAATTTTACCCGGAGTTTTAGTTGGGTTCATATTTTTTACCGGACTTTTTAGTTGGGTTCGTATTTTTTACCCGAAGTTTTAGTTGGGTTCGTATTTTTTACCCGGAGTTTTAGTTGGGTTCGTATTTTTACCCGGAGTTTTAGTTGGGTTCGTATTTTTACCCGGAGTCTTAGTTGGGTTCGTAATTTTATCCGGAGTTTTAGTTGGGTTCGTAATTTTAGCCGGAGTTTTAGTTGGGTTCGTATTTTTTACCCGGACTTTTTAGTTGGGTTAGTATTTTTGCCCGGAGTTTTAGTTGGGTTCGTATTTTTTTACCCGGAGTTTTAGTTGGGTTCTAAATGTTACCCGGACTTTTTTGTTTGGTTCGTATTTTTTACCCGGTGTTTAAGTTGGGTTCGTAATTTTACCTGGAGTTTTAAGTTAGGTTCGTATTTTTACCCGGACTTTTTAGTTAGGTTCGTATATTTTACCCGGAGTTTTATTTGGGTTCGCAATTTTACCCGGACTTTCTAGTTGGGTTCGTAATTTTACCCGGAGTTTTAGTTGGGTTCGTATTTTTACCCGGAGTTTTAGTTGGGTTCGTAATTTTACCCGGAGTTTTAGTTGGGTTCGTAATTTTACCCGGAGTTTTAGTTGGGTTCGTATTTTTTACCCGGACTTTTTAGTTGGGTTAGTATTTTTGCCCGGAGTTTTAGTTGGGTTCGTATTTTTTTACCCGGAGTTTTAGTTGGGTTCTAAATGTTACCCGGACTTTTTTGTTTGGTTCGTATTTTTTACCCGGAGTTTTAGTTGGGTTCGTAATTTTACCTGGAGTTTTAAGTTAGGTTCGTATTTTTACCCGGACTTTTTAGTTGGGTTCGTATTTTTTACCCGGAGTTTTATTTGGGTTCGTAATTTTACCCGGACTTTTTAGTTGGGTTCGTAATTTTACCCGGAGTTTTAGTTGGGTTCGTAATTTTACCCGGAGTTTTAGTTGGGTTCGTAATTTTACCCGGAGTTTTAGTTGGGTTCGTAATTTTACCCGGAGTTTTAGTTGGGTTCGTATTTTTAACCCGGACTTTTTAGATGGGTTCGTATTTTTTACCCGGACTTTTAGTTGGGTTCGTAATTTTACCCGGAGTTTTAGTTGGGTTCGTAATTTTACCCGGAGTTTTAGTTGGGTTCGTAATTTTACCCGGAGTCTTGAGTTACCCGGACTTTTTAGTTGGGTTCGTATTTTTACCCGGACTTTTTAGTTGGGTTCGTATTTTTTACCCGGAGTTTTATTTGGGTTCGTAATTTTACCCGGACTTTTTAGTTGGGTTCGTAATTTTACCCGGAGTTTTAGTTGGGTTCGTAATTTTACCCGGAGTTTCAGTTGGGTTCGTAATTTTACCCGGAGTTTCAGTTGGGTTCGTAATTTTACCCGGAGTTTTAGTTGGGTTCGTATGTTTAACCCGGACTTTTTAGTTGGGTTCGTATTTTTTTACCCGGACTTTTAGTTGGGTTCGTAATTTTACCAGGAGTTTTAGTTGGGTTCGTAATTTTACCTGGAGTTTTAGTTGGGTTCGTAATTTTACCCGGAGTCTTGAGTTACCCGGACTTTTTAGTTGGGTTCGTATTTTTACCCGGACTTTTAGTTGGGTTCGTAATTTTACCCGGAGTTTTAGTTGGGTTCGTAATTTTACCCGGAGTTTTAGTTGGGTTCGTAATTTTACCCGGAGTTTTACTTGGGTTCGTAATTTTACCCGGAGTTTTACTTGGGTTCGTAATTTTACCCGGAGTTTTAGTTGGGTTCGTAATTTTACCCGGAGTTTTAGTTGGGTTCGTAATTTTACCCGGACTTTTTAGTTGGGTTCGTATTTTTTTACCCGGACTTTTAGTTGGGTTCGTAATTTTACCCGGAGTTTTAGTTGGGTTCGTAATTTTACCCGGAGTTTTAGTTGAGTTAGTAATTTTACCCGGAGTTTTAGTTGGGTTCGTAATTTTACCCGGACTTTTTAGTTGGGTTCGTAATTTTACCCGGAGTTTTAGTTGGGTTCGTAATTTTAGCCGGAGTTTTAGTTGGGTTCGTATTTTTTACCCGGACTTTTTAGTTGGGTTAGTATTTTTGCCCGGAGTTTTAGTTGGGTTCGTATTTTTTTACCCGGAGTTTTAGTTGGGTTCTAAATGTTACCCGGACTTTTTTGTTTGGTTCGTATTTTTTACCCGGAGTTTTAGTTGGGATCGTAATTTTACCTGGAGTTTTAAGTTAGGTTCGTATTTTTACCCGGACTTTTTAGTTAGGTTCGTATTTTTTACCCGGAGTTTTATTTGGGTTCGCAATTTTACCCGGACTTTCTAGTTGGGTTCGTAATTTTACCCGGAGTTTTAGTTGGGTTCGTAATTTTACCCGGAGTTTTAGTTGGGTTCGTAATTTTACCCGGAGTTTTAGTTGGGTTCGTAATTTTACCCGGAGTTTTAGTTGGGTTCGTATTTTTTACCCGGACTTTTTAGTTGGGTTAGTATTTTTGCCCGGAGTTTTAGTTGGGTTCGTATTTTTTTACCCGGAGTTTTAGTTGGGTTCTAAATGTTACCCGGACTTTTTTGTTTGGTTCGTATTTTTTACCCGGAGTTTTAGTTGGGTTCGTAATTTTACCTGGAGTTTTAAGTTAGGTTCGTATTTTTACCCGGACTTTTTAGTTGGGTTCGTATTTTTTACCCGGAGTTTTATTTGGGTTCGTAATTTTACCCGGACTTTTTAGTTGGGTTCGTAATTTTACCCGGAGTTTTAGTTGGGTTCGTAATTTTACCCGGAGTTTTAGTTGGGTTCGTAATTTTACCCGGAGTTTTAGTTGGGTTCGTAATTTTACCCGGAGTTTTAGTTGGGTTCGTATTTTTAACCCGGACTTTTTAGATGGGTTCGTATTTTTTACCCGGACTTTTAGTTGGGTTCGTAATTTTACCCGGAGTTTTAGTTGGGTTCGTAATTTTACCCGGAGTTTTAGTTGGGTTCGTAATTTTACCCGGAGTCTTGAGTTACCCGGACTTTTTAGTTGGGTTCGTATTTTTACCCGGACTTTTTAGTTGGGTTCGTATTTTTTACCCGGAGTTTTATTTGGGTTCGTTATTTTACCCGGACTTTTTAGTTGTTTTCGTAATTTTACCAGGAGTTTTAGTTGGGTTCGTAATTTTACCCGGAGTTTTAGTTGGGTTCGTAATTTTACCCGGAGTTTCAGTTGGGTTCGTAATTTTACCCGGAGTTTTAGTTGGGTTCGTATTTTTAACCCGGACTTTTTAGTTGGGTTCGTATTTTTTTACCCTGACTTTTAGTTGGGTTCGTAATTTTACCCGGAGTTTTAGTTGGGTTCGTAATTTTACCTGGAGTTTTAGTTGGGTTCGTAATTTTACCCGGAGTCTTGAGTTACCCGGACTTTTTAGTTGGGTTCGTATTTTTACCCGGACTTTTAGTTGGGTTCGTAATTTTACCCGGAGTTTTAGTTGGGTTCGTAATTTTACCCGGAGTTTTAGTTGGGTTCGTAATTTTACCCGGAGTTTTACTTGGGTTCGTAATTTTACCCGGAGTTTTACTTGGGTTCGTAATTTTACCCGGAGTTTTAGTTGGGTTCGTAATTTTACCCGGAGTTTTAGTTGGGTTCGTAATTTTACCCGGACTTTTTAGTTGGGTTCGTATTTTTTACCCGGACTTTTAGTTGGGTTCGTAATTTTACCCGGAGTTTTAGTTGGGTTCGTAATTTTACCCGGAGTTTTAGTTGAGTTAGTAATTTTACCCGGAGTTTTAGTTGGGTTCGTAATTTTACCCGGACTTTTTAGTTGGGTTCGTAATTTTACCCGGAGTTTTAGTTGGGTTCGTAATTTTAGCCGGAGTTTTAGTTGGGTTCGTATTTTTTACCCGGACTTTTTAGTTGGGTTAGTATTTTTGCCCGGAGTTTTAGTTGGGTTCGTATTTTTTTACCCGGAGTTTTAGTTGGGTTCTAAATGTTACCCGGACTTTTTTGTTTGGTTCGTATTTTTTACCCGGAGTTTTAGTTGGGTTCGTAATTTTACCTGGAGTTTTAAGTTAGGTTCGTATTTTTACCCGGACTTTTTAGTTAGGTTCGTATTTTTTACCCGGAGTTTTATTTGGGTTCGCAATTTTACGCGGACTTTCTAGTTGGGTTCGTAATTTTACCCGGAGTTTTAGTTGGGTTCGTAATTTTACCCGGAGTTTTAGTTGGGTTCGTAATTTTACCCGGAGTTTTAGTTGGGTTCGTAATTTTACCCGGAGTTTTAGTTGGGTTCGTATTTTTTACCCGGACTTTTTAGTTGGGTTAGTATTTTTGCCCGGAGTTTTAGTTGGGTTCGTATTTTTTTACCCGGAGTTTTAGTTGGGTTCTAAATGTTACCCGGACTTTTTTGTTTGGTTCGTATTTTTTACCCGGAGTTTTAGTTGGGTTCGTAATTTTACCTGGAGTTTTAAGTTAGGTTCGTATTTTTACCCGGACTTTTTAGTTGGGTTCGTATTTTTTACCCGGAGTTTTATTTGGGTTCGTAATTTTACCAGGACTTTTTAGTTGGGTTCGTATTTTTTACCCGGACTTTTTAGTTGGGTTAGTATTTTTGCCCGGACTTTTAGTTGGGTTCGTATTTTTTTACCCGGAGTTTTAGTTGGGTTCTAAATGTTACCCGGACTTTTTTGTTTGGTTCGTATTTTTTACCCGGAGTTTTAGTTGGGTTCGTAATTTTACCTGGAGTTTTAAGTTAGGTTCGTATTTTTACCCGGACTTTTTAGTTAGGTTCGTATTTTTTACCCGGAGTTTTATTTGGGTTCGCAATTTTACCCGGACTTTCTAGTTGGGTTCGTAATTTTACCCGGAGTTTTAGTTGGGTTCGTAATTTTACCCGGAGTTTTAGTTGGGTTCGTAATTTTACCCGGAGTTTTAGTTGGGTTCGTAATTTTACCCGGAGTTTTAGTTGGGTTCGTATTTTTTACCCGGACTTTTTAGTTGGGTTAGTATTTTTGCCCGGGGTTTTAGTTGGGTTCGTATTTTTTTACCCGGAGTTTTAGTTGGGTTCTAAATGTTACCCGGACTTTTTTGTTTGGTTCGTATTTTTTACCCGGAGTTTTAGTTGGGTTCGTAATTTTACCTGGAGTTTTAAGTTAGGTTCGTATTTTTACCCGGACTTTTTAGTTGGGTTCGTATTTTTTACCCGGAGTTTTATTTGGGTTCGTAATTTTACCCGGACTTTTTAGTTGGGTTCGTAATTTTACCCGGAGTTTTAGTTGGGTTCGTAATTTTACCCGGAGTTTTAGTTGGGTTCGTAATTTTACCCGGAGTTTTAGTTGGGTTCGTAATTTTACCCGGAGTTTTAGTTGGGTTCGTATTTTTAACCCGGACTTTTTAGATGGGTTCGTATTTTTTACCCGGACTTTTAGTTGGGTTCGTAATTTTACCCGGAGTTTTAGTTGGGTTCGTAATTTTACCCGGAGTTTTAGTTGGGTTCGTAATTTTACCCGGAGTCTTGAGTTACCCGGACTTTTTAGTTGGGTTCGTATTTTTACCCGGACTTTTTAGTTGGGTTCGTATTTTTTACCCGGAGTTTTATTTGGGTTCGTAATTTTACCCGGACTTTTTAGTTGTTTTCGTAATTTTACCAGGAGTTTTAGTTGGGTTCGTAATTTTACCCGGAGTTTTAGTTGGGTTCGTAATTTTACCCGGAGTTTCAGTTGGGTTCGTAATTTTACCCGGAGTTTTAGTTGGGTTCGTATTTTTAACCCGGACTTTTTAGTTGGGTTCGTATTTTTTTACCCGGACTTTTAGTTGGGTTCGTAATTTTACCCGGAGTTTTAGTTGGGTTCGTAATTTTACCTGGAGTTTTAGTTGGGTTCGTAATTTTACCCGGAGTCTTGAGTTACCCGGACTTTTTAGTTGGGTTCGTATTTTTACCCGGACTTTTAGTTGGGTTCGTAATTTTACCCGGAGTTTTAGTTGGGTTCGTAATTTTACCCGGAGTTTTAGTTGGGTTCGTAATTTTACCCGGAGTTTTACTTGGGTTCGTAATTTTACCTGGAGTTTTACTTGGGTTCGTAATTTTACCCGGAGTTTTAGTTGGGTTCGTAATTTTACCCGGAGTTTTAGTTGGGTTCGTAATTTTACCCGGACTTTTTAGTTGGGTTCGTATTTTTTACCCGGACTTTTAGTTGGGTTCGTAATTTTACCCGGAGTTTTAGTTGGGTTCGTAATTTTACCCGGAGTTTTAGTTGAGTTAGTAATTTTACCCGGAGTTTTAGTTGGGTTCGTAATTTTACCCGGACTTTTTAGTTGGGTTCGTAATTTTACCCGGAGTTTTAGTTGGGTTCGTAATTTTAGCCGGAGTTTTAGTTGGGTTCGTATTTTTTACCCGGACTTTTTAGTTGGGTTAGTATTTTTGCCCGGAGTTTTAGTTGGGTTCGTATTTTTTTACCCGGAGTTTTAGTTGGGTTCTAAATGTTACCCGGACTTTTTTGTTTGGTTCGTATTTTTTACCCGGAGTTTTAGTTGGGTTCGTAATTTTACCTGGAGTTTTAAGTTAGGTTCGTATTTTTACCCGGACTTTTTAGTTAGGTTCGTATTTTTTACCCGGAGTTTTATTTGGGTTCGCAATTTTACCCGGACTTTCTAGTTGGGTTCGTAATTTTACCCGGAGTTTTAGTTGGGTTCGTAATTTTACCCGGAGTTTTAGTTGGGTTCATAATTTTACCCGGAGTTTTAGTTGGGTTCGTAATTTTACCCGGAGTTTTAGTTGGGTTCGTATTTTTTACCCGGACTTTTTAGTTGGGTTAGTATTTTTGCCCGGAGTTTTAGTTGGGTTCGTATTTTTTTACCCGGAGTTTTAGTTGGGTTCTAAATGTTACCCGGACTTTTTTGTTTGGTTCGTATTTTTTACCCGGAGTTTTAGTTGGGTTCGTAATTTTACCTGGAGTTTTAAGTTAGGTTCGTATTTTTACCCGGACTTTTTAGTTGGGTTCGTATTTTTTACCCGGAGTTTTATTCGGGTTCGTAATTTTACCCGGACTTTTTAGTTGGGTTCGTAATTTTACCCGGAGTTTTAGTTGGGTTCGTAATTTTACCCGGAGTTTTAGTTGGGTTCGTAATTTTACCCGGAGTTTTAGTTGGGTTCGTAATTTTACCCGGAGTTTTAGTTGGGTTCGTATTTTTAACCCGGACTTTTTAGATGGGTTCGTATTTTTTACCCGGACTTTTAGTTGGGTTCGTAATTTTACCCGGAGTTTTAGTTGGGTTCGTAATTTTACCCGGAGTTTTAGTTGGGTTCGTAATTTTACCCGGAGTCTTGAGTTACCCGGACTTTTTAGTTGGGTTCGTATTTTTACCCGGACTTTTTAGTTGGGTTCGTATTTTTTACCCGGAGTTTTATTTGGGTTCGTAATTTTACCCGGACTTTTTAGTTGGGTTCGTAATTTTACCAGGAGTTTTAGTTGGGTTCGTAATTTTACCCGGAGTTTTAGTTGGGTTCGTAATTTTACCCGGAGTTTCAGTTGGGTTCGTAATTTTACCCGGAGTTTTAGTTGGGTTCGTATTTTTAACCCGGACTTTTTAGTTGGGTTCGTATTTTTTTACCCGGACTTTTAGTTGGGTTCGTAATTTTACCCGGAGTTTTAGTTGGGTTCGTAATTTTACCTGGAGTTTTAGTTGGGTTCGTAATTTTACCCGGAGTCTTGAGTTACCCGGACTTTTTAGTTGGGTTCGTATTTTTACCCGGACTTTTAGTTGGGTTCGTAATTTTACCCGGAGTTTTAGTTGGGTTCGTAATTTTACCCGGAGTTTTAGTTGGGTTCGTAATTTTACCCGGAGTTTTACTTGGGTTCGTAATTTTACCCGGAGTTTTACTTGGGTTCGTAATTTTACCCGGAGTTTTAGTTGGGTTCGTAATTTTACCCGGAGTTTTAGTTGGGTTCGTAATTTTACCCGGACTTTTTAGTTGGGTTCGTATTTTTTACCCGGACTTTTAGTTGGGTTCGTAATTTTACCCGGAGTTTTAGTTGGGTTCGTAATTTTACCCGGAGTTTTAGTTGAGTTAGTAATTTTACCCGGAGTTTTAGTTGGGTTCGTAATTTTACCCTGACTTTTTAGTTGGGTTCGTAATTTTACCCGGAGTTTTAGTTGGGTTCGTATTTTTTACCCGGAGTTTTAGTTGGATTCGTATTTTTTACAAGGAGTTTTAGTTGGGTTCGTATTTTTACCCGGAGTTTTAGTTGTGTTGGTAATTTTACCCGGAGTTTTAGTTGGGTTCATATTTTTTACCGGACTTTTTAGTTGGGTTCGTATTTTTTACCCCAAGTTTTAGTTGGGTTCGTATTTTTTACCCGGAGTTTTAGTTGGGTTCGTATTTTTACCCGGAGTTTTAGTTGGGTTCGTATTTTTACCCGGAGTTTTAGTTGGGTTCGTAATTTTATCCGGAGTTTTAGTTGGGTTCGTATTTTTTACCCGGACTTTTTAGTTGGGTTAGTATTTTTGCCCGGAGTTTTAGTTGGGTTCGTATTTTTTTACCCAGAGTTTTAGTTGGGTTCTAAATGTTACCCGGACTTTTTTGTTTGGTTCGTATTTTTTACCCGGAGTTTTGGTTGGGTTCGTAATTTTACCCGGACTTTTTAGTTGGGTTCGTAATTTTACCCGGAGTTTTAGTTGGGTTCGTAATTTTACCAGGAGTTTTAGAAGGGTTCGTAATTTTACCCGGAGTTTTAGTTGGGTTCGTAATTTTACCCGGAGTTTTAGTTGTGTTGGTAATTTTACCCGGAGTTTTAGTTGGGTTCATATTTTTTACCGGACTTTTTAGTTGGGTTCGTATTTTTTACCCGAAGTTTTAGTTGGGTTCGTATTTTTTACCCGGAGTTTTAGTTGGGTTCGTATTTTTTACAAGGAGTTTTAGTTGGGTTCGTATTTTTACCCGGAGTTTTAGTTGTGTTGGTAATTTTACCCGGAGTTTTAGTTGGGTTCATATTTTTTACCGGACTTTTTAGTTGGGTTCGTATTTTTTACCCGAAGTTTTAGTTGGGTTCGTATTTTTTACCCGGAGTTTTAGTTGGGTTCGTATTTTTACCCGGAGTTTTAGTTGGGTTCGTATTTTTACCCGGAGTTTTAGTTGGGTTCGTAATTTTATCCGGAGTTTTAGTTGGGTTCGTATTTTTTACCCGGATTTTTTAGTTGGGTTAGTATTTTTGCCCGGAGTTTTAGTTGGGTTCGTATTTTTTTACCCGGAGTTTTAGTTGGGTTCTAAATGTTACCCGGACTTTTTTGTTTGGTTCGTATTTTTTACCCGGAGTTTTAGTTGGGTTCGTAATTTTACCCGGACTTTTTAGTTGGGTTCGTAATTTTACCCGGAGTTTTAGTTGGGTTCGTAGTTTTACCCGGAGTTTTAGTTGGGTTGGGTTGGGTTGCCCGGACTTTTTATTTGGGTTCGTAATTTTACTCGGACTTTTTAGTTGGGTTCGTAATTTTACCCGGAGTTTTAGTTGGGTTCGTAATTTTACCCGGAGTTTTACTTGGGTTCGTAATTTTACCCGGACTTTTTAGTTGGGTTCGTATTTTTTACCCGGACTTTTAGTTGGGTTCGTAATTTTACCCGGAGTTTTAGTTGGGTTCGTAATTTTACCCGGAGTTTTAGTTGGGTTCGTAATTTTACCCGGAGTTTTAGTTGGGTTCGTATTTTTGACCCGGACTTTTTAGTTGGGGTTAGTATTTTTACCCGGAGTTTTAGTTGGGTTCGTATTTTTACCCGGAGTTTTAGTTGGGTTCGTAATTTTACCCGGAGTTTTAGTTGGGTTCGTATTTTTTACCCGGACATTTTAGTTGGGTTAGCATTTTTTACCCGGAGTTTTAGTTGGGTTCGTACTTTTTACCCGGAGTTTTAGTTGAGTTCGTATTTTTTTACCCGGAGTTTTAGTTGGGTTCGTATTTTTTACCCGGACTTTTTAGTTGGGTAAGTATTTTTACCCGGAGTTTTAGTTGGGTTCGTATTTTTACCCGGAGTTTTAGTTGGGTTCGTAATTTTACCCGGAGTTTTAGTTGGGTTCGTATCTTTTACCCGGACTATTTAGTTGGGTTAGTATTTTTTACCCGGAGTTTTAGTTGGGTTCGTATTTTTTACCCGGAGTTCTAGTTGGGTTCGCATTTTTTACCCGGAATTTTTAGTTGGGTTAGTATTTTTACCCGGAGTTTTAGTAGGGTTTGTATTTTTACCCGGAGTTTTAGTTGGGTTCGTAATTTTACCCGGAGTTTTAGTTGGGTTCGTATTTTTAACCCGGACTTTTTAGTTGGGTTAGTATTTTTACCCGGAGTTTTAGTTGGGTTCGTATTTTTACCCGGAGTTTTAGTTGGGTTCGTAATTTTATCCGGTGTTTTAGTTGAGTTCGTATTTTTTACCCGGACTTTTTAGTTGGGTTAGTATTTTTGCCCGGAGTTTTAGTTGGGTTCGTATTTTTTACCCGGAGTTTTAGTTGGGTTCGTAATTTTACCCGGAGTTTTAGTTGCGTTCGTAATTTTATCCGGAGTTTTAGTTGGGTTAGTATTTTTTACCCGGAGTTTTAGTTGGGTTCGTAATTTTACCCGGAGTTTTAGTTGGGTTCGTATTTTTTACCCGGACTTTTTAGTTGGGTTAGTATTTTTACCCGGAGTTTTAGTTGGGTTCGTATTTTTACCCGGAGTTTTAGTTGGGTTCGTAATTTTACCCGGAGTTTTAGTTGGGTTCGTAATTTTACCCGGAGTTTTAGTTGGGTTCGTAATTTTACCCGGACTTTTTAGTTGGGTTCGTATTTTTTACCCGGAGTTTTAGTTGGGTTCGTAATTTTACCCGGAGTTTTAGTTGGGTTCGTAATTTTACCCGGAGTTTTAGTTGAGTTAGTAATTTTACCCGGAGTTTTAGTTGGGTTCGTAATTTTACCCGGACTTTTTAGTTGGGTTCGTAATTTTACCCGGAGTTTTAGTTGGGTTCGTATTTTTTACCCGGAGTTTTAGTTGGATTCGTATTTTTTACAAGGAGTTTTAGTTGGGTTCGTATTTTTACCCGGAGTTTTAGTTGTGTTGGTAATTTTACCCGGAGTTTTAGTTGGGTTCATATTTTTTACCGGACTTTTTAGTTGGGTTCGTATTTTTTACCCGAAGTTTTAGTTGGGTTCGTATTTTTTACCCGGAGTTTTAGTTGGGTTCGTATTTTTACCCGGAGTTTTAGTTGGGTTCGTATTTTTACCCGGAGTTTTAGTTGGGTTCGTAATTTTATCCGGAGTTTTAGTTGGGTTCGTATTTTTTACCCGGACTTTTTAGTTGGGTTAGTATTTTTGCCCGGAGTTTTAGTTGGGTTCGTATTTTTTTACCCAGAGTTTTAGTTGGGTTCTAAATGTTACCCGGACTTTTTTGTTTGGTTCGTATTTTTTACCCGGAGTTTTAGTTGGGTTCGTAATTTTACCCGGACTTTTTAGTTGGGTTCGTAATTTTACCCGGAGTTTTAGTTGGGTTCGTAATTTTACCAGGAGTTTTAGTTGGGTTCGTAATTTTACCCGGAGTTTTAGTTGGGTTCGTAATTTTACCCGGAGTTTTAGTTGTGTTGGTAATTTTACCCGGAGTTTTAGTTGGGTTCATATTTTTTACCGGACTTTTTAGTTGGGTTCGTATTTTTTACCCGAAGTTTTAGTTGGGTTCGTATTTTTTACCCGGAGTTTTAGTTGGGTTCGTATTTTTTACAAGGAGTTTTAGTTGGGTTCGTATTTTTACCCGGAGTTTTAGTTGTGTTGGTAATTTTACCCGGAGTTTTAGTTAGGTTCATATTTTTTACCGGACTTTTTAGTTGGGTTCGTATTTTTTACCCGAAGTTTTAGTTGGGTTCGTATTTTTTACCCGGAGTTTTAGTTGGGTTCGTATTTTTACCCGGAGTTTTAGTTGGGTTCGTATTTTTACCCGGAGTTTTAGTTGGGTTCGTAATTTTATCCGGAGTTTTAGTTGGGTTCGTATTTTTTACCCGGACTTTTTAGTTGGGTTAGTATTTTTGCCCGGAGTTTTAGTTGGGTTCGTATTTTTTTACCCGGAGTTTTAGTTGGGTTCTAAATGTTACCCGGACTTTTTTGTTTGGTTCGTATTTTTTACCCGGAGTTTTAGTTGGGTTCGTAATTTTACCCGGACTTTTTAGTTGGGTTCGTAATTTTACCCGGAGTTTTAGTTGGGTTCGTAATTTTACCCGGAGTTTTAGTTGGGTTGGGTTGGGTTGCCCGGACTTTTTATTTGGGTTCGTAATTTTACTCGGACTTTTTAGTTGGGTTCGTAATTTTACCCGGAGTTTTAGTTGGGTTCGTAATTTTACCCGGAGTTTTACTTGGGTTCGTAATTTTACCCGGACTTTTTAGTTGGGTTCGTATTTTTTACCCGGACTTTTAGTTGGGTTCGTAATTTTACCCGGAGTTTTAGTTGGGTTCGTAATTTTACCCGGAGTTTTAGTTGGGTTCGTAATTTTACCCGGAGTTTTAGTTGGGTTCGTATTTTTGACCCGGACTTTTTAGTTGGGGTTAGTATTTTTACCCGGAGTTTTAGTTGGGTTCGTATTTTTACCCGGAGTTTTAGTTGGGTTCGTAATTTTACCCGGAGTTTTAGTTGGGTTCGTATTTTTTACCCGGACATTTTAGTTGGGTTAGCATTTTTTACCCGGAGTTTTAGTTGGGTTCGTACTTTTTACCCGGAGTTTTAGTTGGGTTCGTATTTTTTTACCCGGAGTTTTAGTTGGGTTCGTATTTTTTACCCGGACTTTTTAGGTTGGTAAGTATTTTTACCCGGAGTTTTAGTTGGGTTCGTATTTTTACCCGGAGTTTTAGTTGGGTTCGTAATTTTACCCGGAGTTTTAGTTGGGTTCGTATCTTTTACCCGGACTATTTAGTTGGGTTAGTATTTTTTACCCGGAGTTTTAGTTGGGTTCGTATTTTTTACCCGGAGTTCTAGTTGGGTTCGCATTTTTTACCCGGAATTTTTAGTTGGGTTAGTATTTTTACCCGGAGTTTTAGTAGGGTTTGTATTTTTACCCGGAGTTTTAGTTGGGTTCGTAATTTTACCCGGAGTTTTAGTTGGGTTCGTATTTTTAACCCGGACTTTTTAGTTGGGTTAGTATTTTTACCCGGAGTTTTAGTTGGGTTCGTATTTTTACCCGGAGTTTTAGTTGGGTTCGTAATTTTATCCGGTGTTTTAGTTGAGTTCGTATTTTTTACCCGGACTTTTTAGTTGGGTTAGTATTTTTGCCCGGAGTTTTAGTTGGGTTCGTATTTTTTACCCGGAGTTTTAGTTGGGTTCGTAATTTTACCCGGAGTTTTAGTTGCGTTCGTAATTTTATCCGGAGTTTTAGTTGGGTTCGTATTTTTTACCCGGAGTTTTAGTTGGGTTCGTAATTTTACCCGGAGTTTTAGTTGGGTTCGTATTTTTTACCCGGGCTTTTTAGTTGGGTTAGTATTTTTACCCGGAGTTTTAGTTGGGTTCGTATTTTTACCCGGAGTTTTAGTTGGGTTCGTATTTTTACCCGGAGTTTTAGTTGGGTTCGTAATTTTAGCCGGAGTTTTAGTTGGGTTCGTATTTTTTACCCGGACTTTTTAGTTGGGTTAGTATTTTTGCCCGGAGTTTTAGTTGGGTTCGTATTTTTTTACCCGGAGTTTTAGTTGGGTTCTAAATGTTACCCGGACTTTTTTGTTTGGTTCGTATTTTTTACCCGGAGTTTTAGTTGGGTTCGTAATTTTACCTGGAGTTTTAAGTTAGGTTCGTATTTTTACCCGGACTTTTTAGTTGGGTTCGTATTTTTTACCCGGAGTTTTAGTTGGGTTCGTAATTTTACCCGGAGTCTTGAGTTACCCGGACTTTTTAGTTGGGTTCGTATTTTTACCCGGACTTTTAGTTGGGTTCGTAATTTTACCCGGAGTTTTAGTTGGGTTCGTAATTTTACCCGGAGTTTTAGTTGGGTTCGTAATTTTACCCGGAGTTTTAGTTGGGTTCGTAATTTTACCCGGAGTTTTACTTGCGTTCGTAATTTTACCCGGAGTTTTAGTTGGGTTCGTAATTTTACCCGGAGTTTTAGTTGGGTTCGTAATTTTACCCGGACTTTTTAGTTGGGTTCGTATTTTTTACCCGGACTTTTAGTTGGGTTCGTAATTTTACCCGGAGTTTTAGTTGGGTTCGTAATTTTACCCGGAGTTTTAGTTGAGTTAGTAATTTTACCCGGAGTTTTAGTTGGGTTCGTAATTTTACCCGGACTTTTTAGTTGGGTTCGTAATTTTACCCGGAGTCTTAAGTTAGGTTCGTATTTTTTATCCGGACTTTTTAGTTGGGTTCGTATTTTTTACCCGGAGTTTTAGTTGGGTTCGTAATTTTACCCGGAGTTTTAGTTGGGTTCGCAATTTTACCCGGACTTTTTAGTTGGGTTCGTATTTTTTACCCGGACTTTTAGTTCGGTTCGTAATTTTACTCGGAGTTTTAGTTGGGTTCGTAATTTTACCCGGAGTTTTAGTTGGGTTCGTAATTTTACCCGGACTTTTTAGTTGGGTTCGTAATTTTACCCGGACTTTTTAGTTGGGTTCGTAATTTTACCCGGACTTTTAGTTGGGTTCGTAATTTTACCCGGAGTTTTAGTTGGGTTCGTAATTTTACCCGGAGTTTTAGTTGCGTTCGTAATTTTACCCGGAGTTGTACTTGGGTTCGTAATTTTACCCGGAGTTTTACTTGGGTTCGTCATTTTACCCGGAGTTTTAGTTGGGTTCGTAATTTTACCCGGAGTTTTAGTTGGGTTCGTAATTTTACCCGGACTTTTTAGTTGGGTTCGTATTTTTTACCCGGACTTTTAGTTGGGTTCGTAATTTTACCCGGAGTTTTAGTTGGGTTCGTAATTTTACCCGGAGTTTTAGTTGAGTTCGTAATTTTACCCGGAGTTTTAGTTGGGTTCGTAATTTTACCCGGACTTTTTAGTTGGGTTCGTAATTTTACCCGGACTTTTTAGTTGGGTTCGTAATTTTACCCGGAGTCTTAAGTTAGGTTCGTATTTTTTATCCGGACTTTTTAGTTGGGTTCGTATTTTTTACCCGGAGTTTTAGTTGGGTTCGTAATTTTACCCGGAGTTTTAGTTGGGTTCGTAATTTTACCCGGACTTTTTAGTTGGGTACGTATTTTTTACCCGGACTTTTAGTTGGGTTCGTAACTTTACCCGGAGTTTTAGTTGGGTTCGTATTTTTTACCCGGAGTTTTAGTTGGATTCGTATTTTTTACAAGGAGTTTTAGTTGGGTTCGTATTTTTACCCGGAGTTTTAGTTGTGTTGGTAATTTTACCCGGAGTTTTAGTTGGGTTCGTAATTTTACCCGGAGTTTTAGTTGGGTTCGTATTTTTTACCCGGGCTTTTTAGTTGGGTTAGTATTTTTACCCGGAGTTTTAGTTGGGTTCGTATTTTTACCCGGAGTTTTAGTTGGGTTCGTATTTTTACCCGGAGTTTTAGTTGGGTTCGTAATTTTAGCCGGAGTTTTAGTTGGGTTCGTATTTTTTACCCGGACTTTTTAGTTGGGTTAGTATTTTTGCCCGGAGTTTTAGTTGGGTTCGTATTTTTTTACCCGGAGTTTTAGTTGGGTTCTAAATGTTACCCGGACTTTTTTGTTTGGTTCGTATTTTTTACCCGGAGTTTTAGTTGGGTTCGTAATTTTACCTGGAGTTTTAAGTTAGGTTCGTATTTTTACCCGGACTTTTTAGTTGGGTTCGTATTTTTTACCCGGAGTTTTAGTTGGGTTCGTAATTTTACCCGGAGTCTTGAGTTACCCGGACTTTTTAGTTGGGTTCGTATTTTTACCCGGACTTTTAGTTGGGTTCGTAATTTTACCCGGAGTTTTAGTTGGGTTCGTAATTTTACCCGGAGTTTTAGTTGGGTTCGTAATTTTACCCGGAGTTTTAGTTGGGTTCGTAATTTTACCCGGAGTTTTACTTGCGTTCGTAATTTTACCCGGAGTTTTAGTTGGGTTCGTAATTTTACCCGGAGTTTTAGTTGGGTTCGTAATTTTACCCGGACTTTTTAGTTGGGTTCGTATTTTTTACCCGGACTTTTAGTTGGGTTCGTAATTTTACCCGGAGTTTTAGTTGGGTTCGTAATTTTACCCGGAGTTTTAGTTGAGTTAGTAATTTTACCCGGAGTTTTAGTTGGGTTCGTAATTTTACCCGGACTTTTTAGTTGGGTTCGTAATTTTACCCGGAGTCTTAAGTTAGGTTCGTATTTTTTATCCGGACTTTTTAGTTGGGTTCGTATTTTTTACCCGGAGTTTTAGTTGGGTTCGTAATTTTACCCGGAGTTTTAGTTGGGTTCGCAATTTTACCCGGACTTTTTAGTTGGGTTCGTATTTTTTACCCGGACTTTTAGTTCGGTTCGTAATTTTACTCGGAGTTTTAGTTGGGTTCGTAATTTTACCCGGAGTTTTAGTTGGGTTCGTAATTTTACCCGGACTTTTTAGTTGGGTTCGTAATTTTACCCGGACTTTTTAGTTGGGTTCGTAATTTTACCCGGACTTTTAGTTGGGTTCGTAATTTTACCCGGAGTTTTAGTTGGGTTCGTAATTTTACCCGGAGTTTTAGTTGCGTTCGTAATTTTACCCGGAGTTGTACTTGGGTTCGTAATTTTACCCGGAGTTTTACTTGGGTTCGTCATTTTACCCGGAGTTTTAGTTGGGTTCGTAATTTTACCCGGAGTTTTAGTTGGGTTCGTAATTTTACCCGGACTTTTTAGTTGGGTTCGTATTTTTTACCCGGACTTTTAGTTGGGTTCGTAATTTTACCCGGAGTTTTAGTTGGGTTCGTAATTTTACCCGGAGTTTTAGTTGAGTTCGTAATTTTACCCGGAGTTTTAGTTGGGTTCGTAATTTTACCCGGACTTTTTAGTTGGGTTCGTAATTTTACCCGGACTTTTTAGTTGGGTTCGTAATTTTACCCGGAGTCTTAAGTTAGGTTCGTATTTTTTATCCGGACTTTTTAGTTGGGTTCGTATTTTTTACCCGGAGTTTTAGTTGGGTTCGTAATTTTACCCGGAGTTTTAGTTGGGTTCGTAATTTTACCCGGACTTTTTAGTTGGGTACGTATTTTTTACCCGGACTTTTAGTTGGGTTCGTAACTTTACCCGGAGTTTTAGTTGGGTTCGTATTTTTTACCCGGAGTTTTAGTTGGATTCGTATTTTTTACAAGGAGTTTTAGTTGGGTTCGTATTTTTACCCGGAGTTTTAGTTGTGTTGGTAATTTTACCCGGAGTTTTAGTTGGGTTCATATTTTTTACCGGACTTTTTAGTTGGGTTCGTGTTTTTTACCCGAGTTTTAGTTGGGTTCGTATTTTTTACCCGGAGTTTTAGTTGGGTTCGTATTTTTACCCGGAGTTTTATTTGGGTTCGTATTTCTACCCGGAGTTTTAGTTGGGTTCGTAATTTTATCCGGAGTTTTAGTTGGGTTCGTATTTTTTACCCGGACTTTTTAGTTGGGTTAGTATTTTTGCCCGGAGTTTTAGTTGGGTTCGTATTTTTTTACCCGGAGTTTTAGTTGGGTTCTAAATGTTACCCGGAGTTTTAATAATAATAATAATAATAGTATTTATTTGCCCAACAGAACCAATTACAGGACAATTTTACAAGGAAGTATTGCATAATACATGTATCTTCAAAATAATAAAATATAATATAAACTTAAAAAGTAAGCGCAAAAGAATTACACAAAGCAAAAAGAAAAATAGTTTAGTTGTGTTCGTATTTTTTACCCGGAGTTTTAGTTGGGTTCGTAATTTTACCCGGACTTTTTAGTTGGGTTCGTAATTTTACCCGGAGTTTTAGTTGGGTTCGTAATTTTACCCGGAGTTTTAGTTGGGTTCGTAATTTTACCCGGAGTTTTAGTTGGGTTCGTAATTTTACCCGGAGTTTTAGTTGGGTTCGTAATTTTACCCGGACTTTTTAGTTGGGTTCGAATTTTTTACCCGGACTTTTAGTTGGGTTCGTAATTTTACCCGGAGTTTTAGTTGGGTTCGTAATTTTACCCGGAGTTTTAGTTGAGTTCGTAATTTTACCCGGAGTTTTAGTTGGGTTCGTAATTTTACCGACTTTTTATTTGGGTTCGTAATTTTACCCGGACTTTTTAGTTGGGTTCGTAATTTTACCCGGAGTTTTAGTTGGGTTCGTAATTTTACCCGGAGTTTTAGTTGGGTTCGTAATTTTACCCGGAGTTTTAGTTGGGTTCGTAATTTTACCCGGAGTTTTAGTTGGGTTCGTAATTTTACCCGGACTTTTTAGTTGGGTTCGTATTTTTTACCCGGACTTTTAGTTGGGTTCGTAATTTTACCCGGAGTTTTAGTTGGGTTCGTAATTTTACCCGGAGTTTTAGTTGAGTTCGTAATTTTACCCGGAGTTTTAGTTGGGTTCGTAATTTTACCCGGACTTTTTATTTGGGTTCGTAATTTTACGCGGACTTTTTAGTTGGGTTCGTAATTTTACCCGGAGTTTTAGTTGAGTTCGTAATTTTACCCGGAGTTTTACTTGGGTTCGTAATTTTACCCGGACTTTTTAGTTGGGTTCGTATTTTTTACCCGGACTTTTAGTTGGGTTCGTAATTTTACCCGGAGTTTTAGTTGGGTTCGTAATTTCACCCGGAGTTTTAGTTGGGTTCGTAATTTTACCCGGAGTTTTAGTTGGGTTCGTATTTTTTACCTGGACTTTTTAGTTGGGGTTAGTATTTTTACCCGGAGTTTTAGTTGGGTTCGTATTTTTACCCGGAGTTTTAGTTGGGTTCGTAATTTTACCCGGAGTTTTAGTTGGGTTCGTATTTTTTACCCGGACATTTTAGTTGGGTTAGCATTTTTTACCCGGAGTTTTAGTTGGGTTCGTACTTTTTACCCGGAGTTTTAGTTGGGTTCGTATTTTTTACCCGGAGTTTTAGTTGGGTTCGTATTTTTTACCCGGACTTTTTAGTTGGGTTCGTATTTTTACCGGGAGTTTTAGTTGGGTTCGTAATTTTACCCGGAGTTTTAGTTGGGTTCGTATCTTTTACCCGGACTATTTAGTTGGGTTAGTATTTTTTACCCGGAGTTTTAGTTGGGTTCGTATTTTTTACCCGGAGTTTTAGTTGGGTTCGCATTTTTTACCCGGAATTTTTAGTTGGGTTAGTATTTTTACCCGGAGTTTTAATAGGGTTTGTATTTTTACCCGGAGTTTTAGTTGGGTTCGTAATTTTACCCGGAGTTTTAGTTGGGTTCGTATTTTTAACCCGGACTTTTTAGTTGGGTTAGTATTTTTACCCGGAGTTTTAGTTGGGTTCGTATTTTTACCCGGAGTTTTAGTTGGGTTCGTAATTTTATCCGGAGTTTTAGTTGGGTTAGTATTTTTTACCCGGACTTTTTAGTTGGGTTAGTATTTATGCCCGGAGTTTTAGTTGGGTTCGTATTTTTTACCCGGAGTTTTAGTTGGGTTCGTAATTTTACCCGGAGTTTTAGTTGGGTTCGTAATTTTACCCGGAGTCTTAAGTTAGGTTCGTATTTTTTATCCGGACTTTTTAGTTGGGTTCGTATTTTTTACCCGGTGTTTTAGTTGGGTTCGTAATTTTACCCGGAGTTTTAGTTGGGTTCATATTTTTTACCCGGACTTTTTAGTTGGGTTAGTATTTTTACCCGGAGTTTTAGTTGGGTTCGTATTTTTACCCGGAGTTTTAGTTGGGTTCGTATTTTTACCCGGAGTTTTAGTTGGGTTCGTAATTTTACCCGGAGTTTTAGTTGGGTTCGTAATTTTACCCGGAGTTTTAGTTGAGTTCGTAATTTTACCCGGAGTTTTAGTTGGGTTCGTAATTTTACCGACTTTTTATTTGGGTTCGTAATTTTACCCGGACTTTTTAGTTGGGTTCGTAATTTTACCCGGAGTTTTAGTTGGGTTCGTAATTTTACCCGGAGTTTTAGTTGGGTTCGTAATTTTACCCGGAGTTTTAGTTGGGTTCGTAATTTTACCCGGAGTTTTAGTTGGGTTCGTAATTTTACCCGGACTTTTTAGTTGGGTTCGTATTTTTTACCCGGACTTTTAGTTGGGTTCGTAATTTTACCCGGAGTTTTAGTTGGGTTCGTAATTTTACCCGGAGTTTTAGTTGAGTTCGTAATTTTACCCGGAGTTTTAGTTGGGTTCGTAATTTTACCCGGACTTTTTATTTGGGTTCGTAATTTTACGCGGACTTTTTAGTTGGGTTCGTAATTTTACCCGGAGTTTTAGTTGAGTTCGTAATTTTACCCGGAGTTTTACTTGGGTTCGTAATTTTACCCGGACTTTTTAGTTGGGTTCGTATTTTTTACCCGGACTTTTAGTTGGGTTCGTAATTTTACCCGGAGTTTTAGTTGGGTTCGTAATTTCACCCGGTGTTTTAGTTGGGTTCGTAATTTTACCCGGAGTTTTAGTTGGGTTCGTATTTTTTACCTGGACTTTTTAGTTGGGGTTAGTATTTTTACCCGGAGTTTTAGTTGGGTTCGTATTTTTACCCGGAGTTTTAGTTGGGTTCGTAATTTTACCCGGAGTTTTAGTTGGGTTCGTATTTTTTACCCGGACATTTTAGTTGGGTTAGCATTTTTTACCCGGAGTTTTAGTTGGGTTCGTACTTTTTACCCGGAGTTTTAGTTGGGTTCGTATTTTTTACCCGGAGTTTTAGTTGGGTTCGTATTTTTTACCCGGACTTTTTAGTTGGGTTCGTATTTTTACCGGGAGTTTTAGTTGGGTTCGTAATTTTACCCGGAGTTTTAGTTGGGTTCGTATCTTTTACCCGGACTATTTAGTTGGGTTAGTATTTTTTACCCGGAGTTTTAGTTGGGTTCGTATTTTTTACCCGGAGTTTTAGTTGGGTTCGCATTTTTTACCCGGAATTTTTAGTTGGGTTAGTATTTTTACCCGGAGTTTTAATAGGGTTTGTATTTTTACCCGGAGTTTTAGTTGGGTTCGTAATTTTACCCGGAGTTTTAGTTGGGTTCGTATTTTTAACCCGGACTTTTTAGTTGGGTTAGTATTTTTACCCGGAGTTTTAGTTGGGTTCGTATTTTTACCCGGAGTTTTAGTTGGGTTCGTAATTTTATCCGGAGTT
The DNA here is from genome assembly GCA_964023965.1 of Melinopterus prodromus. Classification (NCBI taxonomy): domain Eukaryota; kingdom Metazoa; phylum Arthropoda; class Insecta; order Coleoptera; family Scarabaeidae; genus Melinopterus; species Melinopterus prodromus. The sequence continues at coordinate 14,584 of CAXIES010000654.1, read as the reverse complement.
TTAGTTGGGTTAGTATTTTTTACCCGGACTTTTTAGTTGGGTTAGTATTTATGCCCGGAGTTTTAGTTGGGTTCGTATTTTTTACCCGGAGTTTTAGTTGGGTTCGTAATTTTACCCGGAGTTTTAGTTGGGTTCGTAATTTTACCCGGAGTCTTAAGTTAGGTTCGTATTTTTTATCCGGACTTTTTAGTTGGGTTCGTATTTTTTACCCGGTGTTTTAGTTGGGTTCGTAATTTTACCCGGAGTTTTAGTTGGGTTCATATTTTTTACCCGGACTTTTTAGTTGGGTTAGTATTTTTACCCGGAGTTTTAGTTGGGTTAGTATTTTTACCCGGAGTTTTAGTTGGGTTCGTATTTTTACCCGGAGTTTTAGTTGGGTTCGTAATTTTAGCCGGAGTTTTAGTTGGGTTCGTATTTTTTACCCGGACTCTTTAGTTGGGTTAGTATTTTTGCCCGGAGTTTTAGTTGGGTTAGTATTTTTTTACCCGGAGTTTTAGTTGGGTTCTAAATGTTACCCGGACTTTTTTGTTTGGTTCGTATTTTTTACCCGGAGTTTTAGTTGGGTTCGTAGTTTTACCTGGAGTTTTAAGTTAGGTTCGTATTTTTACCCGGACTTTTTAGTTGGGTTCGTATTTTTTACCCGGAGTTTTATTTGGGTTCGTAATTTTACCCGGACTTTTTAGTTGGGTTCGTAATTTTACCCGGAGTTTTAGTTGGGTTCGTAATTTTACCCGGAGTTTTAGTTGGGTTCGTAATTTTACCCGGAGTTTTAGTTGGGTTCGTAATTTTACCCGGAGTTTTAGTTGGGTTCGTATTTTTAACCCGGACTTTTTAGTTGGGTTCGTATTTTTTACCCGGACTTTTAGTTGGGTTCGTAATTTTACCCGGAGTTTTAGTTGGGTTCGTAATTTTACCCGGAGTCTTGAGTTACCCGGACTCTTTAGTTGGGTTCGTATTTTTACCCGGACTTTAGTTGGGTTCGTAATTTTACCCGGAGTTTTAGTTGGGTTCGTAATTTTACCCGGAGTTTTAGTTGGGTTCGTAATTTTACCCGGAGTTTTACTTGGGTTCGTAATTTTACCCGGAGTTTTACTTGGGTTCGTAATTTTACCCGGAGTTTTAGTTGGGTTCGTAATTTTACCCGGAGTTTTAGTTGGGTTCGTAATTTTACCCGGACTTTTTAGTTGGGTTCGTATTTTTTACCCGGACTTTTAGTTGGGTTCGTAATTTTACCCGGAGTTTTAGTTGGGTTCGTAATTTTACCCGGAGTTTTAGTTGAGTTAGTAATTTTACCCGGAGTTTTAGTTGGGTTCGTAATTTCACCCGGAGTTTTAGTTGGGTTCGTAATTTTACCCGAGTTTTAGTTGAGTTAGTAATTTTATCCGGAGTTTTAGTTGGGTTCGTAATTTTACCCGGACTTTTTAGTTGGGTTCGTATTTTTTATCCGGACTTTTTAGTTGGGTTCGTATTTTTTACCCGGAGTTTTAGTTGGGTTCGTAATTTTACCGGAGTTTTAGTTGGGTTCGCAATTTTACCCGGACTTTTTAGTTGGGTTCGTATATTTTACCCGGACTTTTAGTTGGGTTCGTAATTTTACCCGGAGTTTTAGTTGGGTTCGTAATTTTACCCGGAGTTTTAGTTGGGATCGTAATTTTACCCGGACTTTTTAGTTGGGTTCGTAATTTTACCCGTACTTTTTAGTTGGGTTCGTAATTTTACCCGGACTTTTAGTTGGGTTCGTAATTTTACCCGTAGTTTTAGTTGGTTCGTAATTTTACCCGGAGTTTTAGTTGCGTTCGTAATTTTACCGGAGTTGTACTTGGGTTCGTAATTTTACCCGGAGTTTTACTTGGGTTCGTAATTTTACCCGGAGTTTTAGTTGGGTTCGTAATTTTACCCGGAGTTTTAGTTGGGTTCGTAATTTTACCCGGACTTTTTAGTTGGGTTCGTATTTTTTACCCGGACTTTTAGTTGGGTTCGTAATTTTACCCGGAGTTTTAGTTGGGTTCGTAATTTTACCCGGAGTTTTAGTTGAGTTCGTAATTTTACCCGGAGTTTTAGTTGGGTTCGTTATTTTACCCGGACTTTTTAGTTGGGTTCGTAATTTTACCCGGACTTTTTAGTTGGGTTCGTAATTTTACCCGGAGTCTTAAGTTAGGTTCGTATTTTTTATCCGGACTTTTTAGTTGGGTTCGTATTTTTTACCCGGAGTTTTAGTTGGGTTCGTAATTTTACCCGGAGTTTTAGTTGGGTTCGTAATTTTACCCGGACTTTTTAGTTGGGTTCGTATTTTTTACCCGGACTTTTAGTTGGTTTCGTAATTTTACCCGGAGTTTTAGTTGGGTTCGTATTTTTTACCCGGAGTTTTAGTTGGATTCGTATTTTTTACAAGGAGTTTTAGTTGGGTTCGTATTTTTACCCGGAGTTTTAGTTGTGTTGGTAATTTTACCCGGAGTTTTAGTTGGGTTCATATTTTTTACCGGACTTTTAGTTGGGTTCGTATTTTTTACCCGATGTTTTAGTTGGGTTCGTATTTTTTAACCGGAGTTTTAGTTGGGTTCGTATTTTTACCCGGAGTTTTAGTTGGGTTCGTATTTTTACCCGGAGTTTTAGTTGGGTTCGTAATTTTATCCGGAGTTTTAGTTGGGTTCGTATTTTTTTCCCGGACTTTTTAGTTGGGTTAGTATTTTTGCCCGGAGTTTTAGTTGGGTTCGTATTTTTTTACCCGGAGTTTTAGTTGGGTTCTAAATGTTACCCGGACTTTTTTGTTTGGTTCGTATTTTGTACCCGGAGTTTTAGTTGGGTTCGTAATTTTACCCGGACTTTTTAGTTGGGTTCGTAATTTTACCCGGAGTTTTAGTTGGGTTCGTAATTTTACCCGGAGTTTTAGTTGGGTTCGTAATTTTACCCGGAGTTTTAGTTGGGTTCGTAATTTTACCCGGACTTTTAGTTGGGTTCGTAATTTTACCCGTAGTTTTAGTTGGGTTCGTAATTTTACCCGGAGTTTTAGTTGCGTTCGTAATTTTACCCGGAGTTGTACTTGGGTTCGTAATTTTACCCGGAGTTTTACTTGGGTTCGTAATTTTACCCGGAGTTTTAGTTGGGTTCGTAATTTTACCCGGAGTTTTAGTTGGGTTCGTAATTTTACCCGGACTTTTTAGTTGGGTTCGTATTTTTTACCCGGACTTTTAGTTGGGTTCGTAATTTTACCCGGAGTTTTAGTTGGGTTCGTAATTTTACCCGGAGTTTTAGTTGAGTTCGTAATTTTACCCGGAGTTTTAGTTGGGTTCGTTATTTTACCCGGACTTTTTAGTTGGGTTCGTAATTTTACCCGGACTTTTTAGTTGGGTTCGTAATTTTACCCGGAGTCTTAAGTTAGGTTCGTATTTTTTATCCGGACTTTTTAGTTGGGTTCGTATTTTTTACCCGGAGTTTTAGTTGGGTTCGTAATTTTACCCGGAGTTTTAGTTGGGTTCGTAATTTTACCCGGACTTTTTAGTTGGGTTCGTATTTTTTACCCGGACTTTTAGTTGGTTTCGTAATTTTACCCGGAGTTTTAGTTGGGTTCGTATTTTTTACCCGGAGTTTTAGTTGGATTCGTATTTTTTACAAGGAGTTTTAGTTGGGTTCGTATTTTTACCCGGAGTTTTAGTTGTGTTGGTAATTTTACCCGGAGTTTTAGTTGGGTTCTTATTTTTTACCGGAGTTTTAGTTGGGTTCGTATTTTTTACCCGATGTTTTAGTTGGGTTCGTATTTTTTAACCGGAGTTTTAGTTGGATTCGTATTTTTACCCGGAGTTTTAGTTGGGTTCGTATTTTTACCCGGAGTTTTAGTTGGGTTCGTAATTTTATCCGGAGTTTTAGTTGGGTTCGTATTTTTTACCCGGACTTTTTAGTTGGGTTAGTATTTTTGTCCGGAGTTTTAGTTGGGTTCGTATTTTTTTACCCGGAGTTTTAGTTGGGTTCTAAATGTTACCCGGACTTTTTTGTTTGGTTCGTATTTTGTACCCGGAGTTTTAGTTGGGTTCGTAATTTTACCCGGACTTTTTAGTTGGGTTCGTAATTTTACCCGGAGTTTTAGTTGGGTTCGTAATTTTACCCGGAGTTTTAGTTGGGTTCGTAATTTTACCCGGAGTTTTAGTTGGGTTCGTAATTTTACCCGGGGTTTTAGTTGGGTTCGTAATTTTACCCGGACTTTTTAGTTGGGTTCGTAATTTTACCCGGACTTTTTAGTTGGGTTCGTAATTTTACCCGGACTTTTTAGTTGGGTTCGTATTTTTTATCCGGACTTTTTAGTTGGGTTCGTATTTTTTACCCGGAGTTTTAGTTGGGTTCGTAATTTTACCCGGAGTTTTAGTTGGGTTCGCAATTTTACCCGGACTTTTTAGTTGGGTTCGTATATTTTACCCGGACTTTTAGTTGGGTTCGTAATTTTACCCGGAGTTTTAGTTGGGTTCGTAATTTTACCCGGAGTTTTAGTTGGGATCGTAATTTTACCCGGACTTTTTAGTTGGGTTCGTAATTTTACCCGGACTTTTTAGTTGGGTTCGTAATTTTACCCGGACTTTTAGTTGGGTTCGTAATTTTACCCGTAGTTTTAGTTGGGTTCGTAATTTTACCCGGAGTTTTAGTTGCGTTCGTAATTTTACCCGGAGTTGTACTTGGGTTCGTAATTTTACCCGGAGTTTTACTTGGGTTCGTAATTTTACCCGGAGTTTTAGTTGGGTTCGTAATTTTACCCGGAGTTTTAGTTGGGTTCGTAATTTTACCCGGACTTTTTAGTTGGGTTCGTATTTTTTACCCGGACTTTTAGTTGGGTTCGTAATTTTACCCGGAGTTTTAGTTGGGTTCGTAATTTTACCCGGAGTTTTAGTTGAGTTCGTAATTTTACCCGGAGTTTTAGTTGGGTTCGTTATTTTACCCGGACTTTTTAGTTGGGTTCGTAATTTTACCCGGACTTTTTAGTTGGGTTCGTAATTTTACCCGGAGTCTTAAGTTAGGTTCGTATTTTTTATCCGGACTTTTTAGTTGGGTTCGTATTTTTTACCCGGAGTTTTAGTTGGGTTCGTAATTTTACCCGGAGTTTTAGTTGGGTTCGTAATTTTACCCGGACTTTTTAGTTGGGTTCGTATTTTTTACCCGGACTTTTAGTTGGTTTCGTAATTTTACCCGGAGTTTTAGTTGGGTTCGTATTTTTTACCCGGAGTTTTAGTTGGATTCGTATTTTTTACAAGGAGTTTTAGTTGGGTTCGTATTTTTTCCCGGAGTTTTAGTTGTGTTGGTAATTTTACCCGGAGTTTTAGTTGGGTTCATATTTTTTACCGGACTTTTAGTTGGGTTCGTATTTTTTACCCGATGTTTTAGTTGGGTTCGTATTTTTTAACCGGAGTTTTAGTTGGGTTCGTATTTTTACCCGGAGTTTTAGTTGGGTTCGTATTTTTACCCGGAGTTTTAGTTGGGTTCGTAATTTTATCCGGAGTTTTAGTTGGGTTCGTATTTTTTTCCCGGACTTTTTAGTTGGGTTAGTATTTTTGCCCGGAGTTTTAGTTGGGTTCGTATTTTTTTACCCGGAGTTTTAGTTGGGTTCTAAATGTTACCCGGACTTTTTTGTTTGGTTCGTATTTTGTACCCGGAGTTTTAGTTGGGTTCGTAATTTTACCCGGACTTTTTAGTTGGGTTCGTAATTTTACCCGGAGTTTTAGTTGGGTTCGTAATTTTACCCGGAGTTTTAGTTGGGTTCGTAATTTTACCCGGACTTTTAGTTGGGTTCGTAATTTTACCCGTAGTTTTAGTTGGGTTCGTAATTTTACCCGGAGTTTTAGTTGCGTTCGTAATTTTACCCGGAGTTGTACTTGGGTTCGTAATTTTACCCGGAGTTTTACTTGGGTTCGTAATTTTACCCGGAGTTTTAGTTGGGTTCGTAATTTTACCCGGAGTTTTAGTTGGGTTCGTAATTTTACCCGGACTTTTTAGTTGGGTTCGTATTTTTTACCCGGACTTTTAGTTGGGTTCGTAATTTTACCCGGAGTTTTAGTTGGGTTCGTAATTTTACCCGGAGTTTTAGTTGAGTTCGTAATTTTACCCGGAGTTTTAGTTGGGTTCGTTATTTTACCCGGACTTTTTAGTTGGGTTCGTAATTTTACCCGGACTTTTTAGTTGGGTTCGTAATTTTACCCGGAGTCTTAAGTTAGGTTCGTATTTTTTATCCGGACTTTTTAGTTGGGTTCGTATTTTTTACCCGGAGTTTTAGTTGGGTTCGTAATTTTACCCGGAGTTTTAGTTGGGTTCGTAATTTTACCCGGACTTTTTAGTTGGGTTCGTATTTTTTACCCGGACTTTTAGTTGGTTTCGTAATTTTACCCGGAGTTTTAGTTGGGTTCGTATTTTTTACCCGGAGTTTTAGTTGGATTCGTATTTTTTACAAGGAGTTTTAGTTGGGTTCGTATTTTTACCCGGAGTTTTAGTTGTGTTGGTAATTTTACCCGGAGTTTTAGTTGGGTTCTTATTTTTTACCGGACTTTTAGTTGGGTTCGTATTTTTTACCCGATGTTTTAGTTGGGTTCGCATTTTTTAACCGGAGTTTTAGTTGGATTCGTATTTTTACCCGGAGTTTTAGTTGGGTTCGTATTTTTACCCGGAGTTTTAGTTGGGTTCGTAATTTTATCCGGAGTTTTAGTTGGGTTCGTATTTTTTACCCGGACTTTTTAGTTGGGTTAGTATTTTTGTCCGGAGTTTTAGTTGGGTTCGTATTTTTTTACCCGGAGTTTTAGTTGGGTTCTAAATGTTACCCGGACTTTTTTGTTTGGTTCGTATTTTGTACCCGGAGTTTTAGTTGGGTTCGTAATTTTACCCGGACTTTTTAGTTGGGTTCGTAATTTTACCCGGAGTTTTAGTTGGGTTCGTAATTTTACCCGGAGTTTTAGTTGGGTTCGTAATTTTACCCGGAGTTTTAGTTGGGTTCGTAATTTTACCCGGGGTTTTAGTTGGGTTCGTAATTTTACCCGGACTTTTTAGTTGGGTTCGTATTTTTTACCCGGACTTTTAGTTGGGTTCGTAATTTTACCCGGAGTTTTAGTTGGGTTCGTAATTTTACCCGGAGTTTTAGTTGAGTTCGTAATTTTACCCGGAGTTTTAGTTGGGTTCGTAATTTTACCCGGACTTTTTATTTGGGTTCGTAATTTTACCCGGACTTTTTAGTTGGGTTCGTAATTTTACCCGGAGTTTTAGTTGGGTTCGTAATTTTACCCGGAGTTTTACTTGGGTTCGTAATTTTACCCGGACTTTTTAGTTGGGTTCGTATTTTTTACCCGGACTTTTCGTTGGGTTCGTAATTTTACCCGGAGTTTTAGTTGGGCTCGTAATTTCACCCGGAGTCTTAAGTTAGGTTCGTATTTTTTATCCGGACTTTTTAGTTGGCTTAGTATTTTTACCCGGAGTTTTAGTTGGGTTCGTATTTTTTACCCGGAGTTTTAGTTGGGTTCGTATTTTTTACCCGGACTTTTTAGTTGGGTAAGTATTTTTACCCGGAGTTTTAGTTGGGTTCGTATTTTTACCCGGAGTTTTAGTTGGGTTCGTAATTTTACCCGGAGTTTTAGTTGGGTTCGTATCTTTTACCCGGACTATTTAGTTGGGTTAGTATTTTTTACCCGGACTTTTAGTTGGGTTCGTATTTTTTACCCGGAGTTTTAGTTGGGTTCGCATTTTTTACCCGGAATTTTTAGTTGGGTTAGTATTTTTACCCGGAGTTTTAGTAGGGTTTGTATTTTTACCCGGAGTTTTAGTTGGGTTCGTAATTTTACCCGGAGTTTTAGTTGGGTTCGTATTTTTAACCCGGACTTTTTAGTTGGGTTAGTATTTTTACCCGGAGTTTTAGTTGGGTTCGTATTTTTACCCGGAGTTTTAGTTGGGTTCTAAATGTTACCCGGACTTTTTTGTTTGGTTCGTATTTTTACCCGGACTTTTTAGTTGGGTTCGTATTTTTTACCCGGAGTTTTATTTGGGTTCGTAATTTTACCCGGACTTTTTAGTTGGGTTCGTAATTTTACCCGGAGTTTTAGTTGGGTTCGTAATTTTATCCGGAGTTTTAGTTGGGTTCGTATTTTTTACCCGGACTTTTTAGTTGGGTTAGTATTTTTGCCCGGAGTTTTAGTTGGGTTCGTATTTTTTTACCCGGAGTTTTAGTTGGGTTCTAAATGTTACCCGGACTTTTTTGTTTGGTTCGTATTTTGTACCCGGAGTTTTAGTTGGGTTCGTAATTTTACCCGGACTTTTTAGTTGGGTTCGTAATTTTACCCGGAGTTTTAGTGGGGTTTGTATTTTTACCCGGAGTTTTAGTTGGGTTCGTAATTTTACCCGGAGTTTTAGTCGGGTTCGTATTTTTAACCCGGACTTTTTAGTTGGGTTAGTATTTTTACCCGGAGTTTTAGTTGGGTTCGTATTTTTACCCGGAGTTTTAGTTGGGTTAGTAATTTTATCCGGAGTTTTAGTTGGGTTAGTATTTTTTACCCGGACTTTTTAGTTGGGTTAGTATTTATGCCCGGAGTTTTAGTTGGGTTCGTATTTTTTACCCGGAGTTTTAGTTGGGTTCGTAATTTTACCCGGAGTTTTAGTTGGGTTCGTAATTTTACCCGGAGTCTTAAGTTAGGTTCGTATTTTTTATCCGGACTTTTTAGTTGGGTTCGTATTTTTTACCCGGTGTTTTAGTTGGGTTCGTAATTTTACCCGGAGTTTTAGTTGGGTTCATATTTTTTACCCGGACTTTTTAGTTGGGTTAGTATTTTTACCCGGAGTTTTAGTTGGGTTCGTATTTTTACCCGGAGTTTTAGTTGGGTTCGTATTTTTACCCGGAGTTTTAGTTGGGTTCGTAATTTTAGCCGGAGTTTTAGTTGGGTTCGTATTTTTTACCCGGACTTTTTAGTTGGGTTAGTATTTTTGCCCGGAGTTTTAGTTGGGTTCGTATTTTTTTACCCGGAGTTTTAGTTGGGTTCTAAATGTTACCCGGACTTTTTTGTTTGGTTCGTATTTTTTACCCGGAGTTTTAGTTGGGTTCGTAATTTTACCTGGAGTTTTAAGTTAGGTTCGTATTTTTACCCGGACTTTTTAGTTGGGTTCGTATTTTTTACCCGGAGTTTTATTTGGGTTCGTAATTTTACCCGGACTTTTTAGTTGGGTTCGTAATTTTACCCGGAGTTTTAGTTGGGTTCGTAATTTTACCCGGAGTTTTAGTTGGGTTCGTAATTTTACCCGGAGTTTTAGTTGGGTTCGTAATTTTACCCGGAGTTTTAGTTGGGTTCGTATTTTTAACCCGGACTTTTTAGTTGGGTTCGTATTTTTTACCCGGACTTTTAGTTGGGTTCGTAATTTTACCCGGAGTTTTAGTTGGGTTCGTAATTTTACCCGGAGTCTTGAGTTACCCGGACTTTTTAGTTGGGTTCGTATTTTTACCCGGACTTTTAGTTGGGTTCGTAATTTTACCCGGAGTTTTAGTTGGGTTCGTAATTTTACCCGGAGTTCTAGTTGGGTTCGTAATTTTACCCGGAGTTTTACTTGGGTTCGTAATTTTACCCGGAGTTTTACTTGGGTTCGTAATTTTACCCGGAGTTTTAGTTGGGTTCGTAATTTTACCCGGAGTTTTAGTTGGGTTCGTAATTTTACCCGGACTTTTTAGTTGGGTTCGTATTTTTTACCCGGACTTTTAGTTGGGTTCGTAATTTTACCCGGAGTTTTAGTTGGGTTCGTAATTTTACCCGGAGTTTTAGTTGAGTTAGTAATTTTACCCGGAGTTTTAGTTGGGTTCGTAATTTCACCCGGAGTTTTAGTTGGGTTCGTAATTTTACCCGGAGTTTTAGTTGAGTTAGTAATTTTATCCGGAGTTTTAGTTGGGTTCGTAATTTTACCCGGACTTTTTAGTTGGGTTCGTATTTTTTATCCGGACTTTTTAGTTGGGTTCGTATTTTTTACCCGGAGTTTTAGTTGGGTTCGTAATTTTACCCGGAGTTTTAGTTGGGTTCGCAATTTTACCCGGACTTTTTAGTTGGGTTCGTATATTTTACCCGGACTTTTAGTTGGGTTCGTAATTTTACCCGGAGTTTTAGTTGGGTTCGTAATTTTACCCGGAGTTTTAGTTGGGTTCGTAATTTTACCCGGAATTTTTAGTTGGGTTCGTCATTTTACCCGGACTTTTTAGTTGGGTTCGTAATTTTACCCGGACTTTTAGTTGGGTTCGTAATTTTACATGTAGTTTTAGTTGGGTTCGTAATTTTACCCGGAGTTTTAGTTGCGTTCGTAATTTTACCCGGAGTTGTACTTGGGTTCGTAATTTTACCCGGAGTTTTACTTGGGTTCGTAATTTTACCCGGAGTTTTAGTTGGGTTCATAATTTTACCCGGAGTTTTAGTTGGGTTCGTAATTTTACCCGGACTTTTTAGTTGGGTTCGTATTTTTTACCCGGACTTTTAGTTGGGTTCGTAATTTTACCCGGAGTTTTAGTTGGGTTCGTAATTTTACCCGGAGTTTTAGTTGAGTTCGTAATTTTACCCGGAGTTTTAGTTGGGTTCGTTATTTTACCCGGACTTTTTAGTTGGGTGCGTAATTTTACCCGGACTTTTTAGTTGGGTTCGTAATTTTACCCGGAGTCTTAAGTTAGGTTCGTATTTTTTATCCGGACTTTTTAGTTGGGTTCGTATTTTTTACCCGGAGTTTTAGTTGGGTTCGTAATTTTACCCGGAGTTTTAGTTGGGTTCGTAATTTTACCCGGACTTTTTAGTTGGGTTCGTATTTTTTACCCGGACTTTTAGTTGGTTTCGTAATTTTACCCGGAGTTTTAGTTGGGTTCGTATTTTTTACCCGGAGTTTTAGTTGGATTCGTATTTTTTACACGGAGTTTTAGTTGGGTTCGTATTTTTACCCGGAGTTTTAGTTGTGTTGGTAATTTTACCCGGAGTTTTAGTTGGGTTCATATTTTTTACCGGACTTTTAGTTGGGTTCGTATTTTTTACCCGATGTTTTAGTTGGGTTCGTATTTTTTACCCGGAGTTTTAGTTGGGTTCGTATTTTTACCCGGAGTTTTAGTTGGGTTCGTATTTTTACCCGGAGTTTTAGTTGGGTTCGTAATTTTATCCGGAGTTTTAGTTGGGTTCGTATTTTTTACCCGGACTTTTTAGTTGGGTTAGTATTTTTGCCCGGAGTTTTAGTTGGGTTCGTATTTTTTTACCCGGAGTTTTAGTTGGGTTCTAAATGTTACCCGGACTTTTTTGTTTGGTTCGTATTTTGTACCCGGAGTTTTAGTTGGGTTCGTAATTTTACCCGGACTTTTTAGTTGGGTTCGTAATTTTACCCGGAGTTTTAGTTGGGTTCGTAATTTTACCCGGAGTTTTAGTTGGGTTCGTAATTTTACCCGGAGTTTTAGTTGGGTTCGTAATTTTACCCGGAGTTTTAGTTGGGTTCGTAATTTTACCCGGACTTTTTAGTTGGGTTCGTATTTTTTACCCGGACTTTTAGTTGGGTTCGTAATTTTACCCGGAGTTTTAGTTGGGTTCGTAATTTTACCCGGAGTTTTAGTTGAGTTCGTAATTTTACCCGGAGTTTTAGTTGGGTTCGTAATTTTACCCGGACTTTTTATTTGGGTTCGTAATTTTACCCGGAGTTTTAGTTGGGTTCGTAATTTTACCCGGAGTTTTACTTGGGTTCGTAATTTTACCCGGACTTTTTAGTTGGGTTCGTATTTTTTACCCGGACTTTTCGTTGGGTTCGTAATTTTACCCGGAGTTTTAGTTGGGCTCGTAATTTCACCCGGAGTCTTAAGTTAGGTTCGTATTTTTTACCCGGACTTTTTAGTTGGCTTAGTATTTTTACCCGGAGTTTTAGTTGGGTTCGTATTTTTTACCCGGAGTTTTAGTTGGGTTCGTATTTTTTACCCGGACTTTTTAGTTGGGTAAGTATTTTTACCCGGAGTTTTAGTTGGGTTCGTATTTTTACCCGGAGTTTTAGTTGGGTTCGTAATTTTACCCGGAGTTTTAGTTGGGTTCGTATCTTTTACCCGGACTATTTAGTTGGGTTAGTATTTTTTACCCGGAGTTTTAGTTGGGTTCGCATTTTTTACCCGGAGTTTTAGTTGGGTTCGCATTTTTTACCCGGAATTTTTAGTTGGGTTAGCATTTTTACCCGGAGTTTTAGTAGGGTTTGTATTTTTACCCGGAGTTTTAGTTGGGTTCGTAATTTTACCCGGAGTTTTAGTTGGGTTCGTATTTTTAACCCGGACTTTTTAGTTGGGTTAGTATTTTTACCCGGAGTTTTAGTTGGGTTCGTATTTTTACCCGGAGTTTTAGTTGGGTTCGTAATTTTATCCGGAGTTTTAGTTGGGTTAGTATTTTTTAGCCGGACTTTTTAGTTGGGTTAGTATTTATGCCCGGAGTTTTAGTTGGGTTCGTATTTTTTACCCGGAGTTTTAGTTGGGTTCGTAATTTTACGCGGAGTTTTAGTTGGGTTCGTAATTTTACCCGGAGTCTTAAGTTAGGTTCGTATTTTTTATCCGGACTTTTTAGTTGGGTTCGTATTTTTTACCCGGTGTTTTAGTTGGGTTCGTAATGTTACCCGGAGTTTTAGTTGGGTTCATATTTTTTACCCGGACTTTTTAGTTGGGTTAGTATTTTTACCCGGAGTTTTAGTTGGGTTCGTATTTTTACCCGGAGTTTTAGTTGGGTTCGTATTTTTACCCGGAGTTTTAGTTGGGTTCGTAATTTTAGCCGGAGTTTTAGTTGGGTTCGTATTTTTTACCCGGACTTTTTAGTTGGGTTAGTATTTTTGCCCGGAGTTTTAGTTGGGTTCGTATTTTTTTACCCGGAGTTTTAGTTGGGTTCTAAATGTTACCCGGACTTTTTTGTTTGGTTCGTATTTTTTACCCGGAGTTTTAGTTGGGTTCGTAATTTTACCTGGAGTTTTAAGTTAGGTTCGTATTTTTACCCGGACTTTTTAGTTGGGTTCGTATTTTTTACCCGGAGTTTTATTTGGGTTCGTAATTTTACCCGGACTTTTTAGTTGGGTTCGTAATTTTACCCGGAGTTTTAGTTGGGTTCGTAATTTTACCCGGAGTTTTAGTTGGGTTCGTAATTTTACCCGGAGTTTTAGTTGGGTTCGTAATTTTACCCGGAGTTTTAGTTGGGTTCGTATTTTTAACCCGGACTTTTTAGTTGGGTTCGTATTTTTTACCCGGACTTTTAGTTGGGTTCGTAATTTTACCCGGAGTTTTAGTTGGGTTCGTAATTTTACCCGGAGTCTTGAGTTACCCGGACTTTTTAGTTGGGTTCGTATTTTTACCCGGACTTTTAGTTGGGTTCGTAATTTTACCCGGAGTTTTAGTTGGGTTCGTAATTTTACCCGGAGTTTTAGTTGGGTTCGTAATTTTACCCGGAGTTTTACTTGGGTTCGTAATTTTACCCGGAGTTTTACTTGGGTTCGTAATTTTACCCGGAGTTTTAGTTGGGTTCGTAATTTTACCCGGAGTTTTAGTTGGGTTCGTAATTTTACCCGGACTTTTTAGTTGGGTTCGTATTTTTTACCCGGACTTTTAGTTGGGTTCGTAATTTTACCCGGAGTTTTAGTTGGGTTCGTAATTTTACCCGGAGTTTTAGTTGAGTTAGTAATTTTACCCGGAGTTTTAGTTGGGTTCGTAATTTTACCCGGAGTTTTAGTTGGGTTCGTAATTTTACCCGGAGTTTTAGTTGAGTTAGTAATTTTACCCGGAGTTTTAGTTGGGTTCGTAATTTTACCCGGACTTTTTAGTTGGGTTCGTATTTTTTATCCGGACTTTTTAGTTGGGTTCGTATTTTTTACCCGGAGTTTTAGTTGGGTTCGTAATTTTACCCGGAGTTTTAGTTGGGTTCGCAATTTTACCCGGACTTTTTAGTTGGGTTCGTATATTTTACCCGGACTTTTAGTTGGGTTCGTAATTTTACCCGGAGTTTTAGTTGGGTTCGTAATTTTACCCGGAGTTTTAGTTGGGTTCGTAATTTTACCCGGACTTTTTAGTTGGGTTCGTAATTTTACCCGGACTTTTAGTTGGTTTCGTAATTTTACCCGTAGTTTTAGTTGGGTTCGTAATTTTACCCGGAGTTTTAGTTGCGTTCGTAATTTTACCCGGAGTTTTACTTGGGTTCGTAATTTTACCCGGAGTTTTACTTGGGTTCGTAATTTTACCCGGAGTTTTAGTTGGGTTCGTAATTTTACCCGGAGTTTTAGTTGGGTTCGTAATTTTAACCGGACTTTTTAGTTGGGTTCGTATTTTTTACCCGGACTTTTAGTTGGGTTCGTAATTTTACCCGGAGTTTTAGTTGGGTTCGTAATTTTACCCGGAGTTTTAGTTGAGTTCGTAATTTTACCCGGAGTTTTAGTTGGGTTCGTTATTTTACCCGGACTTTTTAGTTGGGTTCGTAATTTTACCAGGACTTTTTAGTTGGGTTCGTAATTTTACCCGGAGTCTTAAGTTAGGTTCGTATTTTTTATCCGGACTTTTTAGTTGGGTTCGTATTTTTTACCCGGAGTTTTAGTTGGGTTCGTAATTTTACCCGGAGTTTTAGTTGGTTCGTAA